>ML794811.1:43717-70366 GCA_009831015.1 Picea engelmannii | reverse complement strand
TTGTAAGTTAATTTAATTATATTTTAATAGTTATAGATATATAACTATATGTTTGTTTGTTTCATCAAATATGTCAAAGAAGAATGCAGACGAAGTACCTGAAAATTTAAAAAGTTTTATTCAAAAAACCAAGTTTGAAAGAGAAAGAAGGAAACGTATTCAAAATATTCAACTTCATGACACCCTTGATCAATGGATTTGGAATGGGCTCGACATTATTCAATATAAAATGATATTAGGTGATTGTGAACAACTTGCAAATATTGTTCCTAAAAACGAATACTCCCTAGTTATTGTGGATATCCCTCATGGTTATAATATCCAAAACATTGGATATGATATTGAGCCTTATACTTACCAAGATTTCAATAAAGTGGTTATGGGATTTAAGGAAGTTACAACATCACCATTTTGGATAGTTCTGGTATTTCATTCAGATACACAACAAGGATTAGTACAATCAAGCTTCAAGGGGAAAGAAAAGACAAGGATACAATTTATTTCGTAAGATATTGAAAGTGTATGTTTAGAAACTAGATTAGAATTTTTTTTTATTAATTTGCAAGTTAATTGAATTTGCATTTATTTATGTTACAGACACAAACCTAATATTCATAGCTCCAATAGAAAATAATTTAAACGTGATTTTGAGAGTATACATATTGCAACCTGGGCAAAAGATGATTCTTATAATTCTATTCTTGTCAATGCAAAAGATGGAGAGACTCCTAGTAGTGTATTGGTATACATTGATGTGGTTAGAAAGCTAACATATGAAGAAAATGATTTGAAAAGAGAGATGGTTAACATTTATCAAAAACCACAAGCATTAATTAATTGTCTTATAGATACATTTTCAAATGAAGGAGATTGAGTTTTGGATTTGTTCTTGGGTTCATGTAAGAATTATGATCTAATATTTATGAAATCATACTTCAATCTTATATTGTTTTTAATTTATGTCTTTTTACTGTATCTAATTTCATTATTTATATTGTATTTGGTGATTAGGTACAACATTAGCGTGTTTCTTACAAAAAGGAAGAAATTGCATAGCTATGGAAAGTGACCCAATGCAGTGTAGTTTTATTCAATAAATAATTAATGTTATTCTAGCTCTTCTAGATGAAATGCAAGAAGTTGGCTTGAGGAAATGATATTTTAGTGAATCAAAGGTGGAAAAAATGTCAAAGGAACATCAAGTACCATTAGGAGGAATGATTGGAAATAATCACTTTAGAGAACTTGCGGATATCAAACAACCAATGGAAGAACAAAATGACACAATGGAAGCACAAAATGATGTCGAAGAAGATGATAATGTGTCTGTTGAGAATGATGAATTTGAGATATATTATATTGTTGATTAGTTTTAAGGTTCCCTTGAAGACGATGCTCAATTTTGTAAATTTTTGATGAGCTATAACTGTAATGTTTTGACTTTCAAATTTAAAAATAAGAATGAAGATGTATCTATTGTTGTTTTGAGATGAATCTTTTTATTGTTTTCTTTTTCATTTTATTTGTATGTGAATCACTATACATTGGAAAATTTTATTAAATGTTGTCATTTTTTTACTTCAAATGTATAAAAATATAAAAGAAAATGATAATTTTTTTTATAAAATTTTGACTTTTTTGGTTCAATTATGTCCATAAAAATGTTTTATTTGACATGTTATTTTAAAGGAATAGGTACCAAAATGTATAGGTTTTTTTTATTATTATATATGGTTATAAAATGTATATATTTTTGCTAAATATTAAAAAATAGTGTTATTTAACTACAATTTTTTATTATGTATTGAAGTAAAGGTAAACAATGTGTTAAAACTGATGTTTTCCACTATATTTTAAAAGTATGGAACAATAAATTAATTAAGGACACAATTATATGAAAAATCGTAACTTCAAAAAAATAAATGGTAAAAAGTATTTTTAAGATTGAAAGAAGCATGGAAAAATGACTAAAAACACCATTGAATAAAAAACATTTTAGAAAAATTTGAAAATAGATGAAAAATAAACATTTTAAAAAATAATGTGGAAACATTGTAGATCGAAAAATTTAAAATATCGAAGAACCACATAAAAAAAGAGAGAGAGGGGGGTAGGGGGCGTGGGGGGTGTGCTACCGATAATACCATTTTTACAAACGAGGTAAAAAATTGGACCCCCCTAAGTTGGTAACTATGTTGTAGAAGTAAGCTAGTCCCTCGGGTCTTAGAGCCATAAAGTATAGTGGCCATAATAATCATAAAAATATATACATCTTGGAAGAGATATATTGAAAATGCATTTAGGAGCATCTATGGTTGAGAATAGAGATGGATCTATAACCCTTGCCTGGGTGGGGCAAGAAGGCTTGCCTCAATCCAAAACTCAAGCCTGTGAATTCTATTACCAAATAAGTATATGGAGTTGTTACCTTAGTATGCATACCTACAAAGAAAAAATGGTAATCATTGAGGGAGATCTTGGACACATTAAATACCATAACCTCATTTTTTTATACGGTTCACCCACATCTATCTAAGTCTACAAAAGTTGGCCAGAGCATCAATTTTTTTTTGAATCCCATCAAGGGAGGAGGAAAAAAGGATCACATCATCAACAAATGGAAATATGAGAACCGTAACATGGCATGGAAGGCAACCATCTCCCTCCCTATATGTTCTTTGAGGAAATACTTAAGCTCATCAATGCAAATTCCAATTAAGGTTGAAGAGGGGACAACCTTGCTTAAACTTATAGAGCTTTGAATAAAATAAAATAAAATATGTGAGAAGTGTGAAGTCGACCAATGACTAACTAATAGAGTCCTAGAATAGCAGTGATAAGAGTCTTGGAAATACTAATGTCATGTAGACTCTACACCAACACTCCTTCAGAATAGAGACAAAGGCCTTCCAAAATTCAACAAAGCAACAAAAGAACTTCAAAGAGTGTTGGCTTGTCTCCTTGATCATATCTCGAAGAATGAATATATGATCAATGGTGTGGTATTCTCTATGAAAACATGTATGCCCCTTATTTCTAACGTTCTTCCTCTCAAAGTGACTAGAAATCCACATGTTAAGCACTATGGTGTAGAGTTTGGCAAAGGTGTCCCCAATCATGATGGTTGTGTAATTGTTAGGATAGTATTTGCATAACAAGATGAACCTAAGGTACACATAGTTTGGTTACCAAATTTTGACCCCTAGGTCTTGTGACCATTGTGGATTTCACAATTTTAGATCTATAACATATCATATTTAAAAGTGTGACCAAATTATCTTGGACACAATTTTTACACATTGAAGGTGCAAAACTTGTTGAGCACCCAATTTCTTGAGAGCACATAAAATTGTAGAGGCATCCATTTTTAATAATATTTGATTCATTGGAAAGATAATAAAGAGGAGAAGACACTCTTATAGTTGTGTATCAAGGAAGAATATTTGACTTTTCAAAAATTTGTGCAAAGCATAACCTCTATATCAATTCAACTAGTTTCACTAGTTGCATGTTTGTGTCTCAAAACACCTAGAACTTTACAAGTGAAGGATACAGTGTGTAGAGAGAAAATGAAGAACCTTAACTACAAAGAATTGAGCATTTGGAGCCAATCTCATAGAAGAAATTGGTTGTGACAATAAGGAGTTTGCAAGATTAGATCTAGAGTTACAAGGAAACAAGATTGTTTGTTGTACACTTAGGACACTAATCAACAACTAGATCATATAGATTTTATTTAATATTTAGAGGTAACTCAAGCATGTGAGAGGAAGAGGATGCATCTCCAATAAAATATCAACTAGGAGTTCATCTTCCTCTTCCAATGATAAAACCATATCCTTTTATTTGAGTGAAGATACTTCTTCTACGAGAAGAAAGGGGAAGAAAGGACAAAGCAAAGAGAGATATCATGGAGAATTGATAATAATAATAATAATAATAATAAATTAATTTTAAGGTCACGGTCAAGACATACACCAATTTGGTGTATAAGACCCCCTTGTTTGTGGGATAAGGGACCCCCCCTACGCAACTATTTGATTGCTAAAGTCTATGGAGGAGTACATACCCTACCCCCCCTCTGAATTTGAACTTGTGAACTCATAGAAGGAAACATGTGTTCTTAACCATTAGGCCAAGGAAGATGGATTTCATGGAGAGATCAATATCAAGCAAGGCACTCGGCTTGGATTCTCAATACGATGAAATATTTCAAGCTAAATGATTCCTTTTATAATATGAAGGCGAAGGTGGCAATTTATAACTTACGTAGAAGGCATACATGTGGAAGAACAATCAAAGTAAGCTAAAGAAGATATTTTCAAAGGAGTTATGCTTGATAAAATTCAATATGTACTTCGGGGAAAATTACTTATCTAAGCACTGCTCAAAGAATAAAATTTATGCATTACAAAACTTGTAGCATGGACCAAGATTAATTGATGGATATGATTTCTCGGAGTTGATAAACTATGTCTCCACCTACAGTAAGGGTGAGAAGTTGAAGATGAAATAATTACTTAGAGAGAATACCATGAGTGAGAAGGAAAAAAATCACATTCGTAATTGTTGCCATTGTATTTATAGCTATTGTTAACGGTTGTAGATGGTTCTAGGTAGTTGCGAGTGATTGAAAATACCACTGTGTTATTGGTATTACAATTTCCAATTTTATGAACAATGGTTGTCATATTTCCCTTTTTAATAACCTATGTTGCATGTTGCACTAATATTAATAATGGAGGAAAGGTGAGGATGGGAGAATGGGTCTCCAGAATTGTAAGGACAGGGGAATGAGTCTCCAGAATGGTAAGGATGGGGGAATGAGTCTCCAAAACAACTACAACGCACAATAATTTTTTAAGGGGATGACCTCTTCCTCAAAATACCTGGATAAAGGGTGGCTTAACGACTAGCCACAATAGTGATTGGTAACCCCAAGGGACTCAACCATATTTTAACTTGTGACATATAGACTCCCCATTGAAGTCATGTCTCCGACAAGTTGACCTATCTTATTGATCACCATGATAATGATTATATGCCATGACAACTAACATTACTCACTCATTTGGAGCTAGTCATGTGTGGACTATCAAGAAGATTATAAAGAGTCCAAAACCCTAACCTTAATTGAGAGTTGAGGCAAAAACCTTAACCCTAACCCTAGATGGATATCAAACCATGTTAAACACTAGGTCGCTAGGAAAGGAAGAGGTTCCATTATTGTTGTATTTTTTAATGTTCAATAGTTGAGTAGAGCATCTAGGAGTGGGATATTGACACAAAACAGATGAAGTAGAAGATCCTGTAGCAATCGTATAGGCCATGGTGTCCATGGAAACTCCACAGTGAGTGCACTTTCTTTGTATTTGCATTTCTCAACTAAGAAGAATAGAGCAAGTCATAGGATTCACCTTCTAGCTGAGTTTTTTCCTTGGTGGATTTTCCTAGGGTACATATTGAGTTCATTGTGTGTATGGTGTGTTATTTTCTTAACTCCTTTGATTTTATTTTTAGCTTATTTCAGTGGTTTGTGAACTAAGCTAGTAATATTAAACCTGGAAATCTAAAGTAAAAAATGTCATAATAAGAGATTATGGAATATTTAAGATTTGTTGTGATGAATTTTTCCAGTGGATTATCCAAAATAGTTTACAGCTCATTTTGAAGTTTGTATTCAAGTCGAGGGATGAGTTTCTTGCTCAGTAGCAAGAGGGTAGAATTTCAAAAATAGGGTTGGACAAGGAGGAAGGATTTTTAACTCATCCTCATGACAGAGACCCTAGTTTACACATAAGTTTTGTTCACAAGTTCCTCCATTCTAAATTTCCATATACCACTCAAACTATATGATTTGAGAATTTTTTGGTGGTGAAGGGGTTGAGGAAGGATTCCCTATCAAGATTTAAGTCAATGGTAGGTTCTAGAGTATGGGAGTGGATTCTTATTGGCTTAGGTTTTTCTTCCGAGAGATTGTTATCCATAGGATATCAAAGGTTTAATGTCTAGGAGGGTATGGGGAAACTTGGAGATTACTCAGTCTCATTGAAGGGAGTTAGAGCTTAGAGCTTCATTGAATTGCATGGGATAATGGTCTAGTAGGAAAGATTGGAGGTTACATGCCTTGCCATAGCTTAGATAAACTAAACCTAGTGCTAGGATGCAAGGATGAAAAGGAGGCCTTGGATGGTAGGGATGGACTTGATAATGGATAAGGGTTGGGTAACCTTAGTCTTACAGAGCTAGCTAGAGTTCCCAGAAGAAAAGTGAAACTCAAAAAGGGTTGAGAAGATAATGGTTAAGGAAAATTGAAGGAGGAAGGAATGTGTGCATGTTAAAGGGAGAAGGTAAACTTTTTCTAGGTGAATATATCACAATGAGGGATGTTTCATTGTTGAGTGAAAAATATGTGATTGGTCCTTTTCCCGGAATGGTGGTTTATGAGAAATCATTGTATAGATAGATTGAAAGGGTTTGAAACAAATGCTAAGTTATATGCCATTGTTTCATTTTTTAACTAGGGGATGGCTAACCTTTGAATTTCAAATGGGGCTAGATGCAAATAGAATCTTGTAAGGAAAGTGGTTTTTGGGTTCTACATTTCTATCCCTGAGAATATGGAATCCATACATTGATCCCAAATTGGAAAAGAAGTCCACCTAGCCAATCTAGGTAAAATCACCTAGTTTCCGCCTTCAATTATGGACTAGAATAGTGTTGGAGATAATTGGTAATAGCCTTGGAGTGTATATTAATTTAGAATACAATGCCCTATCTAAGGTTACTAGGAAAATAATGAAACTTTTGGTCGAGGTAGATATGAGGGAAGAGATCTCAAATATTGTTGAAATTGAATTGGGGAATTGGAAATCTATACAAGTTTTGAACTATTGGAAAATTTCATTCTAGTATTTGAGATGTGATGAATAAGGGAATATGGCAAGGGAATTCCCATGTATTAAAGGAATATGGCAAGGAATAAAAGTGGAGAAGCAATATGTAGATATGAAATCTAATGGAAAGGAAAATTCTCAAACTAATGAAGACCTGGAAGGAAAGGTAGCCAAGAAAAAGATAAGAAAGGTATTAGGGATTTTAGAAGATATGACATTCAATGCAAAGGGGATAGAGGAGAAGGAAAAAGGTTCAAGTCTAGTATAAGAAGCCAAATATATGGAGACAATATTAAATAAATAATTAGATAGCGAGGTTGTGTAAAATTGGGATGTTTTCTCCCGAGGAGCTTGACAATGTTATGGAAATTTATGACTCTATTTGTTAATTCCCTTCCATTCTTTGAGAATTGTAAAGGATCAAAGAATAATACAGACACATATACCCAAATCTATAAGCATGAGGAAGGAAACTCTATCTTTTCACTCAATAAATGCCTTGTAATAGGTAGTCTTTCCCAACTACTAGAAGATACCTTTTTCAAAGGAACAATGGTTCGCTTACAAGAAAAAGATAAGTCAATTCATTTGGAGATCAAAACCTTAGAAATTAGCTCAATTAGTTATATGTTTGTATGATTCAAAGAAGATAAAGAAGATAAAAACCCTATATATAAGCTAAGACATAGTAATGGAGAGATAAAGATGGATGATGGGGGAATCATAGGATGATTCGCCTTGGGTCCTAGTAAGCTCTATGTAGTGGCCAAAAAATCTTTCATGTCTTTAGCATAAAAAGAGTTGATAAGGAAATTCTAGAAGGTAAACAATAAATCATTAAGGGGGTCCCTTAGAGCAAGGTGTGTCTTAGGAAAAGTTAAAGGAAAAGTTAATCCATGATGTTTCTCTCCTTAAATATAAGGGGGGTAGGGAGATCTCACAAACAAATAGCTCTCAAAAGTTCAATTGAATAATTTAAACTAGGGATTCTTTGATCCAAGAGACATATGAATGGGAAAAGGAAGAAGTAATTTTATCAACTCTCCAAAAATATTGGAACTTTCCTTCCCTGAATTCAAATTGGAAATATGGGAATCTATCAACAAGGTGGAATAACTCCCTTAATCATTGATGATTCCATTTTTAATGTCAGTTTGCTAGCAATGCTATGGTCGATGGAAGTATTGAAATCATTTTCATAATCAACTATAGTCCCTATGAGGATATAAAAAAAATTTGAAGCAATTTATTTTCTTAGGGAATCCTTAAAGAAGAAAATGTAATATTGGGTGTGGATCTTAACATGACCATGATAAGAGGGGAGGTGTGGGGAACCAATGTAAGAGTAGACCCACTAGTAAAATATTTCATTCATATGTTTGAAAAAAAATGATTATGTGATGTGATGCCACTAAAATTAGTCCCAACATTGATAAATTTTAGGGTTGGATATGAAGAGTTATCTAAAAAAATGGATAGATTCTCGGTGGCAAAAAAGATGATGGAGAAATAAAATTGAATTGAATCTTGGGTATAGGAGGGTGTTTCTTCACACCATCTTCTCGTCCTTCAGATAGAGAAGGATGAGAATAAACCCTTAATACATTTTAAATTCAATTATAAAAGGATGGAGAATGAGGAATTTAGAAGTTTGGTTATCCATAGTTGGAATATGTAAGATCCAACAAATGAGAACAAAAATGTGTGTCACTTTGAAAAGAGTTTAAATAAGGTCAAGAAGGTCATGGGAGAATGGGAAAAGCTCAATTTCCAAAATTCTTAGAAGGACTTAGTGGAGGTTGAGGCCAAGATTGTACAATTATTCTATCAAAATATAAGTGGAATTTTTTTAGAACGTGAAAATAACCTACTCAACTTATTGGATGAAAAAATAAATTTATTGAAGTGGGAGGAAGTAAAATGGACACTACTAGATTTGGGTACGAATTTAGACATCGTCTCAACATTAATTGGAATATGTATGATCCAACAAATGAGAACACAAATGTGTGTCACTTTGAAAAGATTTTAAATAAGGTCAAGAAGGTCATGGGAGAATGGGAAAAGCTCAATTTCCAAAATTCTTAGAAGGACTTAGTGGAGGTTAAGGCCAAGATTGTAAAATTATTCTATCAAAATATAAGTGGATTTTTTTTAGAACGTTAAAAGAACCTACTTAACTTATTGGATGAAAAAATAAATTTATTGAAGCGGGAGGAAGTAAAATGGACACTACTAGATTTGGGTATGAATTTAGACATCGTCTCAACATTAATTGGAATATGTATGATCCAAAAAATGAGAACACAAATGTGTGTCACTTTGAAAAGAGTTTAAATAAGGTCAAGAAGGTCATGGGAGAATGGGAAAAGCTCAATTTCCAAAATTCTTAGAATGACTTAGTGGAGGTTGAGGCCAATATTGTACAATTATTCTATCAAAATATAAGTGGATTTTTTTTAGAACACGAAAAGAAGCTACTCAACTTATTGGATGAAAAAATAAATTTATTGAAGTGGGAGGAAGTAAAATGGACACTACTAGATTTGGGTACGAATTTAGACATCGTCTCAACATTAATAAGTCACAAATAATATTTGGAGAAAAAATAGAAAAAAGGTTGAAAAAATATCATCAAGATTTCAACAACACTTTAGTGCCACATGGAAGGATTTTCTTTCTTAAAAAAATAAAATCTCATCTAAAGACCGACAATATGTGTGATGATGGAGTGACATATTTGGCTTCTTGATCTCTTTTCCAACTATTGGTATTCTGACGCGACATTATTGATATTGTGACACGACATTGTCGCTAGTGTGATATTATGTTGTTAGTGTTCCCATGACATATTGTTGGAAGTGAGACAATATCTTGATGGAATTGAAATGGTCTCATCTCAAAAGATAGTTAATTACATTGTTCTCAATAAAAAAAAATGTCAGAGTTTGCAATGATTTGTAGTCGGAATTTCGACTATGTTTCTAACTATTGACATTTTTCCAACACCTATGTTCTTGTGGCGATGAAATGGGTATTAACTTTCGAACAATAGGATGTTGAAATTCTGACAGTTTTTGTAGCTTGCTGAAAAATATTCATAGGCTTGACACCTAAATGCCTTGTAAGTCCAATGAAAAATTCCATATTAAAAAAATGGAATGGAGGAATTTATTATATAACTTCATCCACTACAAATACCATGGAAGGGTTCCTCTAAGGCCACCATGTCGGATTGTAAAGGAGATACACAACACACAAGCCTTTTCTAGTTTGATGAATGACTTCAGATGCCATCCAATATGGTGTCCCCTTCATTGAATTCACCCTAGAGATAGTCCCCTTCACCTTGAGAAGCAATGCCAATAAAATTCATGACTAATACAAGGAAGAAAACTTGGGCATATAGTCTTATGTGGTTCAATACTAGCTCAACCATTTTCTTGGAAGCACCAAACTCTACACACAAATAAATTTAGACTGTAGCATTTATGAAATTCAAATCACTTTGCCTTATATATTGCCTTATATATTGTTGTATGTTTGAAGAGAAATCCATTCTTAACTACAAACCTATCTCAATGACTGTAAATTTTACTAGTATCAAATCAACACACAACATCCACAAAAATCAAGAGTTTCTTTTTCCAATTATCATAATTAGCAATAGCCCATTGTCTTTATGTCCATGCAAAATGTACCTTATTATATGCACTATATATTCCATTATAGAAAAATATATTCCCATAATAGTGCCACTTTGGGCATGATTATGTCCCCTGCATTTGATTTTATCGGGAAATGAAACATTTGAAGTCATGAGAAAAAAACTAGGGAAATTCATAGATAAAGTAGAACCTAGAGTGGGGCAATATGCATGTGCTTAGATTTGTGTGTAGAAATTGATCTTGAGAAGGGAATACTATAATCCATCCAACTAAGCATGGATGATACAATTCACATCTAGCCACTAAACTATCATACATTTCCATCCATGTGCAACATATTCCATGACTATGATCATTTCACTAAATATGATAGGAAATTCCAGTCATAATATGTGGAGCAAGGGAAACTAAAGGATTAAAGGAATTTAAGTCAAAATATTTCAAGAAAAGGAAATATAAACACAATAGGGGTCCTTTTCCAAATAAACCATTTCTAGGAACACAAGAAGGTTAATTTTCTTGATTATATATCCACGAGAAACCATAGAGCCATGACTCACCTACAAGTAGAGACAAGAGAAATCCAAATTGAGAGAAAGAAAACCCAACCTAAAAACCTTGAGTAAAGAAAATGTGTGGAAGGACCTCAAGATGATTTACATAAATAAGAGAAATATTAATCAACCATAGAAGAAATACATGAAGAAACAAATCACCTACCATGAAAATTATAAGTTTGGGGTCATCACCAAGAATAATAACCTAGCTTCATTAGCAACTATAAAAGTGGAGGATCGACCAATATCACAAAAAAGAAAGGAACCCTAACAAAAAACACACAAGAATAAACAACAAGACATAAGGCATTTGGAACTTGATCAACATCATTTCATGTGTATGGACCTAGCTCCAAATTCAAAAGGAAGCATAGTAAGTCATTTCAAATAATTGTGGGATACTTGGATCTAGGATAAACAAGATAGTTTAGGAATGTCAAAAAAGAAGAAGTTGTTCTCCAAGAAACTAATTTGCAGGAATTCATCTTCCCAAGGGTGTTGGCTAAACCTGACATGGTTCATAGAGAGACTAAACACCTTGTTAGACCCTATGGCCCTTAAAAAATTAAAGATAATCTAAGCCTGCACATAGTGGATTACAATAGTATTGTTTCAAATCAATATGAGATAAAATATTCTAATAACCAACATTTGTGCCCTTAATAATTGTGGGGAGAATAAGATATGTTGGGAATCCTTCAAGTCTTCTAAAGAGAAGCTTCATCTTGAAAATTGTGTATTGGAATTAGACCTCAACTTGATCATGGAAATTAAAGAAAATAGAAGAGGATCATACATTAGTGACCCTTGTAGGGATATAGTTGGTGAAATAATCTCAGGTTGGGATGTATACGATGCTAAATGAAAAAATGGGAAACAAACCTAGAGCAATAAAAGGCTTGGACTTGGATTCATAGTAAAAATATTGGAAATATACTTATTGCAAAGATCATTTTGACTGATATAGTTTCTCCATGTTCATTGATCATCTTAATCTCCCTTTCAAAGCATAAATAATTTCCTTATCTATGAAATTTTCTCAATATTTTAGGCATATCCTATTCCCATACAATCTAACATAAGTCACATAACCAACCTTAAAATATATGGTTAAAAACTCATAATCCATTGTAGTCTAGGAACATCATCATTCATATGGGAATAGAGAAAAAAAGAATACAATATGTAATGACATAGTCAGTAAAAGAGAATAGAGGACCATACCCAGATCAAGAAGGAATTGGAACTAAAAATAGAATAATTCCAATCTCCAAGGAAGAAGGATCACTAAACAACTCCAAGCCGTGGAAAAATAAACTAGTGCTAGCTTATTTCAAGAATGAAAGGAAGAAAAATAATTATAGAGATTAAAATTCATGAACCAATGCATGGCATGTAGGAATCACAACAAGAGAGAAACCCAAATGGGACATATTGGATTATCATTGAATGGGTCTAAATAGAATAAAGGACATTGTGACATGTAGAGGACAAAGGTGAGAAGAAAGGATGTGGACATTGAAAATATTTTTTTGTTGAGATAGGTGTCCCTTTCAATTTTTGGAGGCACATGAGAAATGATACACAATAGTGGCAATGTAGAGGACAAAGATAGATTACAATTTCAATTAATGGAGGATGTGGAGGATGTGTCCTAGAGGAGTGAGACACACTATAACAAGATGACAATGGATATTAAAAGTATGTTATTCAAATGACATGTGTCCCATTTATTGTTTTCTTTCAACTAGAACAAAATTCATTGTAGGGTATCCCTTGGGGCATAAGGAAAAGCATAATTTGAAAAAAGATAATAAACTTCCAATATGATGATGCCATGAATGCATAGGACACAGATTATACTTGGGGCCACAATAGGATATCCCATGTGTCAATGGATCATAAAGGCAAGGAAGGTGAGTTATACAATCAAGGAAGCATACAAGGAATTAAGGGATAAGAAGACTAGGGAAATCCCTTTTTTCATATATAAAAAGAGAAAAGGAGCAAGAAATATAATGGGAAAGGGACAAATTAAGATAACTAAAGGAGTTAGAAAGAGAGAAATTAAGATGTTTGGAGGATTTGTAAAGAGAGAGATTAGGATGACTTGAGAAAAAGAAAACAAAAAGAGATAGGGAATGTGACATTGAGAAATAAAAAGAGAAATAGGAAAAATGGTGGGATAATGAATGCCATAGAGAAAGAGTTCATGGAGGAATCAAAGGAATCATAATATACTTCCAAGGATTCCACACATAAATTACATGTGTTCATCCATGGAATCAAACATAAATTATATGTACAAGTATCATGAGGATAATGTTAATTTTAGAGCTGCTATTAAGTTCTTTTAATAATAGCATAAGCAGGATCACTGAAAGAAACACAATCACAAGGTACACAACATTTATCCTGGGAAACCCTCATGGGGGAGAAAACCCAACAAAAACTTTCTTAATATAGATTGCTAATACAACACCAAGATAATAAACCAAACACTAGAGAATATCCAAGACTGAGAAATGTGCCTCTCTCTTCCTTCTTCCAGCAACTACAACTTCCTTCAAACTTGCACACTAGATGAGTGGCTTGAGTGAGTGAGTGAATGAGGCACTAGCCCCTCTTATTTATACTAGCTGAGGAGTGCTAGGGTGGTGTCTCTTCATTGGTTAGGGCCGATTTCTCCAACTAGTGGCTAAAACCACTTTAATTAGCCCTGGGGGTCGACTTATCAATTAGCATCATACAATTAGGGTTTGACCAATCCACAAGAGGGGATTTGGTCATACATAAGTCTCGACATGATCAATCCAAAAAAGGGTATCGATCTATAATATAATAACTCAATAATAAGTAGAATATACTTCACAGTTACAATATTTTAACACTCCCCCTTAACAAGAAGGATATTCTACAACATCATCAAGAGAGAGAGAGGGCAACAACAACAACAACATCTGGAACATTGACTGGTATATCTATAAATCATCAAAAGTTTTTCTCATCATCAATAACATCATAATTCATAGCATGGAGCTAGAGTAGCATCGTCATCATCGTTCACCTCATGGAGCTGGAATAACATCATCATCATCGTTCACAACATGGAGTTGGAATCTAAAACATCAACATCAGTTGCATAAAAGATATAATCAACAACATCAAAAACAACATTATCAACAACACGAGGCTGGAGAAACAACATCAACACAACACTAGGCTGGAGCAACAACATCATCATAACACGAGGCTGGAGCAACAACATCATCACAGCACAAGGCTAGAGGAACAACATCACAACACTAACCTGGAGAAACAACATCATCACAACATGAGGCTGGAGCAACAACATCATCATCATATAGAAACAGAATGAGGCATGTGTAACAACAATATTTTTTGGTACTCTAGCAGTCCCTAGGGATCTTCCCATGAATCATAATATTCCCTAGAATATAAAATCCTAATGGAGCTACCAAGTGGTACTCTTATAGACTGTCCTTACCAGACCTTTGGGATCTACCCAGGAATCATAAGATTCCCTAGGATTATAAAAGTCCTCACGGAGCTACTACTACTGACTAGAGATGGCATATACATGCACAAGTACTCTGACAGACTGTCCTTACGGAACCTTCGAGATCTATCCATGGATGATAAATCCCCTAGGATATAAAATCCTAACTGAGATATTCGTTGTTGGTCAGGATACCATAGTATCATCAACATCGTTCCCCCTTTCGAGGGAGGTCCTTTCGAACTATACCAAACTTTTCTTGAAAGTAGTCAAACTTTACACGAGACAGAGGCTTAGTCAACACATCTGCAACCTGCTCATCTATGCCAACATATTGGAGCTTTACAACTCCCCTCTGCACCATATCACGAATGTAGTGATACCGAATTTCTATGTGCTTTGACTTGTCGTAGAACACAGGGTTCTCCATCATCTTTATGCAACTCTCTTTATCACATATAATCACATTTTCTTTCGTCTCCAGATAAAATAGACATGTCAACAAATTTTGAAGCCATATGGATTCACAACTGGTGAAACATGCAACAATGTATTCCACTTCTCTCGTGTTGAGAGAAATATTGGATTGCTTCCTACTCTTCCATGAAGTCATGGCTGACCCTAGACTGAAAAAACATCATGAAGTGATCTTTATGTTAGAAAAACTTCTAGCCCAATCTGAATCGGTATAACCAACCAGTTTGAAGTCATGATCTCCATTATAATAGAAACCAAAGCCCAATGTACCCTTAAGGTATCTCATCACATGTTTTGAAGCAACAAGGTGAACATGTATGGGCTCTACCAGATACTGAATTAAGGTGTTAACAACAAAACATATATTTGGCATGGTATTCCTCAGATACATCAACGATCCAATGATCTGTCTGTACAATGTAGCATCAACGAATTATGACGAAGTATCAACCAGGAGCTTCAACTTTGTTTCCATGGGTATATTCATGGCTTTACATTCCAACATATCAAACCTCTTCAATATTTCAACTGCATACCTCCCTTGGTTAAGGAAGATCTTCTCTAGGCTCTGCCAAACCTCAAGACCTAAGAAATAGTGCATCAAGCCTAGGTCTTTCATCTCAAATTCTACAACGAGCTTCTTCTTACAATCAGTGGTGATATTTTCTTCTCCAGTTAAGAATAAGTCATCCACATACATCAACAATATAACTGAATCATCATTCATAACCTTGAAGTAAAGGTTAGAATCAACTTTACTCTTGGTAAAGGCCAAGCTCATCAGGAAACTGTCAATTCTTCCATACCAAGATCCAGGAGCTTACTTCAACCCATACATATCCTTCTTCAATCTGCAGACAAGAGTCTTTATATCTTCAAATTCAAACCCTTGAGGTTGTTCTATATACACTTATTCTTCATAATACCATTTAAGAAGATTGTTTTCACATCCATCTGGTGTAACTTCCACTTTATCTTGGCTGCAAGAGCTATGAAAGTTTTGATAGAAGCATATCTGGCTACAGGAGAAACCATCTCTGCATAATCAATTCCTTCCTTTTGAGAAAATCCAAGACTACAAAAATTGCTTTATGTTTATCAATACTTCCATCTGCAACACGTTTTATCTTGTATAACCATTTGGAAGATACCATATCTTTGTTCTTTGGTCTGGGAACTATTTCTCATACATCATTCTTTATAATGAATTGGTATTCTTTTGTCATGGAATCTTCTCATTCTTTCTTCTGAATGGCTTATTCAAAGAAAGTAGGCTCCTTTTCTATGAGATCACACATCAAAGCCATATAACTGTAGAATGACTTACATTTCTTGATTGTCTCATGGTTCCTTCTGGGGCACCATACTTCTCTCCATCTTGAATAAGTTCCCTTTCCCAAGATGAATTTCTCTTGTGAGAGATCGCCATCTGGGGAGGTTCTTGATATTCTATCATATCATGATCTTCTTGAATCTCATCATCAGGGTAAGTTGTGACTTCCCTAACTAGTTCTGCAACTCTGTGAGCTACAAGTTCTTCTTCATATACTTCTTCAAGTTGGCATCTCCTTGATTTCTTGAGTGTTGCAGCTTCATCAAAGGTTACATGTCTGTTGATATGAATATGATGGTAACCTGGTATGTAAATTCTAAAGGCCTTAGAGACCTCATAGTATCCAACAAATATTTCCTTCTTTTCTAAAGGGTCTAGCTTGGTTCTCCTTTCCTTCGGAATGTGTACAAACACTAGACAACCAAATATCTTGAGATGGCTTATTTCTAGATTCTTTCCAGAGAACATTTCTTCGGGGGTTTTGAACCCAAGTGCACTATGGGATAATCTATTTTAGATATACACTGATGTTCTTGCTTCTTCATCCCATAAGTGCATTGGAAGATCTTGATCATGGATCATAGTCTTCACTGCTTCCATTATATTTCTATTTTTTCTTTTTTCTACACCAGTTTGTTGAGGATTGTAGGGAGTGGTGAGTTCCCTCTTAATCCCAACATCTCTGCAGAATCTTACAAATTATTTTGAGGTGTATTCTCCTCCATTATCTGACCTGAGTATCTTGATTTTTCTTTTAGAGAGATTCTCTATCAAGGCTTTGAATTCCTTGAGTTTTCCAAACACTTCATCTTTTGATTTCAAGAAGTAAACCCAAGTCTTGCAAGAATATTCATCAATAAATGACACATAATATACATACCCACTAAGAGAGGTTGATGGCATTGAGCCACATACATCTGGGTGGATGAGCTCCAAGATTATTTCTTCTTTATTGTCACTCTTCGGAAAAGGATTATTTATGTTCTTTCCTTGTGCACATCCCTTGCACACACCTTCATGGTCAACCTTGAATTCTAGTAGACCTGTAACATCCTTGCTCACATATGGTAAGGATTTTTAGTTGATGTGAGCTAGTCTTCTATGACAACGTTCACATGGACTCTTAGTGGAGTGAGTCAAGGATGCATCTGAGTGACTTTTTAACTTATATAGGCCACCTTCTTCTGTTCCAATAACAATTGCATCTTCTATGGTGTTTCCTTTAGGCCACATAAGAACTTCACCATCTATGAATGCAACCCTGAAACCTTTCTTATATAAAGATGAGATAGAAAGTAAGTTATTTGTCAAACTTGGTACATATAGTACATCCTTCATCTTCATCAGGGTTACGGTATTGGTAATCATCTCCAAGTGTAACTTTCTGGGGAAAGTTATTTTTTGTAAGGCTACAAAGAATATCTCTCAGACCTGTCATGTGCTTAGAAGCACCACTATCTATGAGCCAAGTGTCCTCTCCAGGTGACACAAATCCTGAGAGGGCAGAGAATAAGACACAGTCTTCAATATTTTCTTTAATCATCTTCGTGGGTGGCTCATCATCTTCAACTGCATGGGCATGGTGTCTTTTGTTATTTCTCTTCTTGTATTCTTCTCTTCTAGTTGGACAATTCTTAGCAATATGTCCCATCTTGTCACAATGGTAACATTGATAAGAGGAGAAATTATTTTCTCTTCTTTGACCTTTATAAAACTTCTAGAATATAGGGCTTGTTCTTCATGAGCAGCTAGGGCTTGTTATTCATCCCTTAAAAGAACTGCTTCTCGGTTAGCTACTCTTGCTTCTTCTTGAACACATTCTTCCCAAAGACTGCCAAATTGGATTTTCTCCTTTCTTGCACAAATAGTTGGATGAAGGAATCCCAAGGTCTTCTGAGACCATTAAGAGCTTTCATTATGAGTTCATCTTCATCTAGGTTGTCTCCAAATGCTTCTCGTTGTTCCTTGAATTGAGAAACCCTAGAGAAATAGTCATGAATGGTTTCTCCTTTCTACATCTTTGTATTCTTGAGTTGAGTTCTCAAGTTCATCTTCCGGCTAATGTTCCTTCCTTCATGCATTATGGTTAGGGAATCAAAAATTTCTTTTGGAGTATTCTTAGACGACACTTGAGGGGATCAAATGGTCATTAATAGAGTCTACAATGATTCTTTTGGCTCTAACCATATCCTTCTAGTACTTTGCTTTAGTTGTAGCATCTACGGGTTTTGGTACATTTTCCTTGATGAATCTTGTGTAACATCCCACTCTTGCAAGAACATGTTATTGACTTATTCTTTGAGGACACTTGTGTGCAAGTGATCCGGTTATAGTACATGGTTATGGTTTCACTTATGGATTGTTGTGATGATGTTGATGGATTATGATCTTATGCTATTTGATATCTATGTATTGACAGATGCTATTAACGAGTTTCCCCTGAGTGTGTAGGACACTTAACAGATTGTGGATGCTGATGGCATCAATGGACCTCCTGGGACTTCAGATTGAGTCAAGGAGTGGATTGTATTGGTTTTAGTATTTCATTTATGAATATGTGACATGTGATCGACTATAGTATGATTTTGTGTATGGATCGTTGGCAATGTTTCATTGATGGATGCAGGCTGACGATTGCTTGCTAATATGACTCACATAAGGAGTAAAGGGGCCATGTACATAGACCAAATATTGAGGGAGAGGTGTGGCATCATCCTTGTCACAACCTACTAGCACTCTTGTCATGGTTCGAATTGTAGATTAACGATTACCTAGTTCGAGAGGTACACGATGTCGTGAGGGCAGAATGAGACAGTTGCTCAAGAAAATTTCTAAGGGGTGTGCAATAAGGCAAGGTCCTTTTTCCTTAAAATCCCTTGGTCTCTCACGAGGTCATTTGAATGGAGTGTTGACTCCATGGGTTGGAAAACTACCAAAACCAGTCAAAGGCGAGTGGCACCCTTGGAGCCCGGAGTGCGTCTTGAAGGGCACGCCATGGAAATGCAATTTGAGTCAATGAATCTAGGTGGCCTAGAAGACCTTGAGCGAATAATTAACCTTGTAAAATCTTGAGCATTGCTGGATAAATCAATTAATTAAGGATTGAATTTATTAATTATAATCCTTGTAAGAGTCTAAGCATTTGCAAATAATATTTGATTAATCCTAAGTCTAAGTTAGTAAGAAGACTAAAAACTAAATTTATAAATAAAATAATGAGGGGATGAAGTAAATCAAATTTAATAAATCAAGGAAAATAAAATAAACCTAAAGATTTATTTAATACACTTATGTGCAAGAAATTACCAAATTAGAATTTAAGGTAAGAATGGAATAAAGCTAAAAGAATGGGTAGGCATAGAAAGGAATCTAGAGTCTAATTAACACTAGTCTAACTAGGATAAGATTCTTATTTTAACTCAACTTAGTTTTAGAAAGGTGTTAGTCATTAATTAGAAATAAGGGGAATAAAGAAACAAGTAGGAGTGATTTAAGGAGCGCTTTTAGGAAGGGTGAGGGAAATTGAATTTTATTAAAATAAAATGTGGATTTAATTGTGCAAATTAGGGAAAGGGTGACAAGTGTAAGGGAGAAACAATTCTAAATTATTTTAATTAAAAAACAAATTAATTGTGCAAGTGGGGATGAGTTATGGGAAAATTCTATAAAACATATGGCTGAGATGAGCAATGGATCACATTGGTTATGGGTAAAGTTATGTTGTAGAAATTTTGATTGGTTTTACTTGTGAGAGTTGGGATACCCATCTTGAGAGAGAGTGGTGGATCTATCGTGCAAGACAAACTGGGAGATATAGGATTTCTGGTTGTGTGCACACGGCCCCTTTGTGGCTCGGGGGGCTAAGGGGAAATAAAAGTATCCCTAGCGTTGGCTGGGAGGTAATAGTGAAGTCTCAACAGTTAGCAAGCGAGATATCGAAAAGAGAATGACTTTAGAAGAACGTCTACAGCTTCAGAATTCTTCGCTACTGGTCACGATATTTTATTGAGAATTGTACTTGTAAATTATTAAGTTGTATGTATATTAAGTTTAGAATCTATCATCAATGTACTATATCTAAATTTTGTGGCAATACATCCACCAAAAAATTTTCTTCTACCGTAATTTGCATGCGCCTTCCTTGGCGATTTACCTAAGGAATGAGCTGGATAGTCGGGATACTCCCTTACGCTTGTCTAAGATCTGTGTTAATGTATTGACTAGATTGCTTGAGAAGGAAATCGTCTTCATTTATCCTAAATCGTAATCATCACTAAGAATAAACCACCCATCACATTGTGGAAAACTGCTAGATCTTAAGTTGTCGATCCATTTGTTGTGAGGTCCTGGTGCCTTCATATTTGAATCTGCTACGTCTTTTTTACTTGAACCTGATCCTGTAAATGAAAGTATTCTTCTTGATATCTAGGAAACCCTTGACTTTCAACAAGAGTAAAATTCAGATTTTTACTGAGACCAGTGGCTTGGAAGTGCAGTTTAATGAGGGGATTATGGTTGCAATGCTTGGCATAATAGAATACATAAACGTTGGAATATTATGTTATGCAAATTACTACTACGCCCTTAGAAGAATTTCAATACCATTGCAGCGTTGAATCGTGCATTTTATGGAATGAGATGTAGTCTAAGTATTCCTTTAATGACTAGCTCTTGTGATAACACTTGACTCTGGGTTGGGTTCTTTTAAATTGTCATATTCTTAGTTACAGGAGAATCACACTAATTAGTGGACTGGTGTAAACCTTTAAATTCAGCAAGGGTAACCTTATGGGTGTGTAATACCTAACGTTCATTAAATCAGGATGTTATGTCCGTTAACATCATCTACCTAACATGAATTATGTATTAACTCCTAGCCATGTACTTATGGGTTATGATGGTTATCTTGACTTGTCATTTCCCTATAAAAGAGTAAGTTATTATAATTCTTGTATGGAATAAAAGAATCTAATAATATCCCCCAAAAGAAGTTATCATACTCCTTTAGTTATATCACAAAATAGTGAGAAGATTTAGTTTCAAATGAATGAACTTTCTTTATTATAAATAAGAGATATGGTAAATTATGGATAAGCGCCAATCTTTAGTTAAGAATTATATAATTTAGAGGGGTAGGATCTTGGATCTTTTGTAAGTTCAACACGAGTTTTATTTGCATTTTCAAATTTAGACTTGATCTTCCCTTAAAAATAAATCCATATAGAGGGATATGTAAGTTAATGTGGGAGTTATCTTACTATGGCTCATGTATGAGGATGTATAAACTTCTTAAATGGATATATAGGCAGCCTTGTCTTCTAATAATTCAACGTAAGTATGACCTCCTTAAAGGTAACTTGTATATAACTATAAAATTGTATTAATTTCTCACTGTACAACCTGATTAAGATAAGACAAGGGTGTGTATATTTATTTGCACTCTTGATTCATTTATATTTATGAAATATATTTCCACTACTTTACACACATTGTTGCTTGCAAATGATAAGGTTTAGTAGAATATCATGTTGCTCCATTAATATAATGTGATGTATGAATGATTAGGCGATTATATTTCTTTGCGCCATGAATAAATTTGATGATTACTCATGTTCCTTGGAATTAATCTAATGATTGGTTGTGTTATCCCCTAGCCTAGGGATAACTAAGGAGATTATGTCTCGAGGCCCACAAGTCCTAGACATGGAGTACCAAGAGGCATATTGACTTGAGCCTGGCCCTAGAGGGCCTGTATTTCTTCTTCAGCGCCTCCACCTTGTCAACAACAACAACATCCATCCCATCAACCTGGTCCTTCAGCAACAATAGGTCTTGCTCCATGAGGTAATGAGTCCGGGTATCATGGTATGTGTCACTAAGATTCTCAAAACATTTGAATATGTGCATTTAATTCTTTTTACTTCTAACATGTGCTTGGATCTTATGCCTCTCAACTTGTCCACACCTAGGGGAATGGCAAGATTCCCTAGCAAGTTGGTTCCCATAGGGTTTGAGTTTCCACTGGGTGGGTTCCTGAAAGGTAATCGTCCATTCCCACCATACTTATCACTTTCCATCTTTTTCCCTCTCATCCATCCCCTACATTGATTCGGGCATTGGGTTTTCCAAGCTAGTAAAGGGTTGTACCTTACTTTGTGGGAAGAAGGGGCTAAAGGCCCATAGGGTAAAAGTAGTTGGCAAAAGATAAAATCCAAAAGAACAAAACATTCAGATGCTTCACCCAGGGATCCCCGAAAAGAAATAAAGGGCTTCTCAGCAAGAAACAGAGGGACCCATAAAATAATAAAATCAAGACCTAGTTGGCGGATAGGGGGTCTCATCATGAGCCATACTATTAGTTCCATGGGCATGTAGCGGTATGCCACTACCATTCAGTTGGTCATCATGCTAGGGTAGTGGATCTTGGTGGCATAACCAAGAGAAAGGGGGTCTCATCTTGAGCCAACCTTCTCATCTCCATGAAATTCTTGTGGGTAACATTGTCACCACTGGTCACCACACCATGGCAGTGTCCCCTAACTAGTCTCTTGAAAGAAAAAACAATAAGATAAAAAATATAAAATGCATTGAATGGGATTGGAAACATTTGCATCCATGACAAGGTGCAACTCACCCTCTTTAGAGGCACCCATAGGTAAGCCATACATTCCCCTATCATCACTGCACCCATTTCTCAAACATCCCTACACCACCTCATCCACTTACATGGCCTGGATTTGACTTCACCTGGAAACATCCCACATCCAATGAGAATTAGCCCAATAGGACCTCGTGACATCCTCTCCAAACTTGGCTTGTAGAACAAAATAACTTCTTTAAGAACTTGTCTAGGAAAAAGGGGTTTTATGCTTATGTTTAAATAACTTGATTATTAGATGTGATTGACATTGCTATGATCCCTGTGACTTATGAGCCCATGGAGGGTGTACTTGTTTTTGTTGCAGGGCCACACTCGACAGATAGGTATACACGGGGAGATGATTAGTTTGGACCTCCATAGGGACAAAATCCCACCAGATGTATGTTGAGACCCTAGCCATGGGCATAGATAGATCATAGGTTTGCACTAGAGAGAGAGGATGACGTTCCACCAAAGATAGCCTGACAGGCTTGGGACCCAGGGGGGTCTTTCCCTCCCACTACGATGTAGGCCTTGGAAGGCCCATGATATCACCTATGTGCCCCTTAACATCACCCAACATTTGATGGACACTTTGGAGGTAGTTGTGTGCCAAGTGGAACACGTGGCTTGATCCAGAGGCCCTGTGGGGCCTAACATTTTGCTCCTAGAGGCCAATGTTGCACTAGAAAGGCCTAAAGTCACCCTAAAAGGGAATGATGTCACTTTTTTTTTCTTCATTTAGGGTTTTAATTTTTCATTTAATGTAAGAACTAGATATTACATGTAAATTGGCCATGTCGGCCTTTAGACCTAATTCTGGTCATTGTAACTGTATAAATAAGGGATTTCCCCTTGTATTTTTTCATCATATTTCACTCACACAAGTGTGAGGTCTAAAATTTGGGCCCTAATTAGGGTTACTTGGCTGAAATTTGGTGAACACTTCTTCAAGGAGGATTATTTTGGACTATTTTGGCATTTTTCTTGGTGGAAGTGTTCAACTAGGCTATTTGCTAGATGATTCTTGGTGAATGTAAGTAAATTTATGCAATTATTCTTCATTGAATGGTTATAGTTACATTTATCTTTCATTTATACTAAGATTATGAAATTTCTAGCTTAAAACCCTAGGAGGCTAAAGCACATGTTATTTTCCTTGCCTTAATAACTTTCACGTACTAGATTATGCTAGAAAACCGATTTTATTGAAGGTTTTTCTAAGGGCCTTGTCATTGCAACACCCTAGCACATTGTTTTTCATTTAAGCCATCATTTACTTCATCTTTGAGCTAAATAAGGAGGAAAACTACTAGGGCCTAGGGTTACCTACTTCCTAGTAGTCAGTTTCCCCCTAAGGCTTGGTGATTGAAGCCTTGGGCTACCAACACTTCAATTATTGACCCTCTTGTCTCTAGTTCTCTCATTATCATTTGTTCCTTCAAGTTTTTCCGCTTCCTAAAAGACTCCATTTACCCTAAAAGCACTGATATAAGCCTTCCAACTGAGTAATTGACAAAAACTACTATCAAAACCTTTACCTTGAGCTTTCTACTAACTACTCCTAACCTTAGAATACTCTAATATACTAACCTATTTGTTGATGTTACTAAAGTAAGCTACGACCATATATTGCAACACTAAAATCACCTAAGAGCAATTGAAAATTTTGATTAATACACTGCCTTATATGCCTCTGACAAATGCTAGTACTTTGGTATTGATGAGTAATTATTCTTGGTCATTTTCAATCCATTTTAAGGCATTTATTGTGAAGCTATTGTCTTATAGACATTGCTGGTATAATTGTTTGTTTTCTTCACCATATATCAACTATTGCTTTTTGATCAAAATCTGGACCAGGGGTCAAATTTTAGCTCAAAAATCAACCTTCTCGGAATTGCCTCAAAACAAACGAGAGTGTAGCCCTCATCATCACGAACCCAACGCAACTTGTTTGGGTTCAAACGGACGTCGGGAGCGAGAGATATCGCGATCTGTTCGAATCGTCAAACAGGTAAAAAAAGGGACGCTGACTGTGTAGTCCGTACAATCCGTATACGCTGAAGTGGCATCTGATGACGTGGCAGTTTCAAATTAGCAGAGGTGGTCAAATCACAATGTGACACATGGCATCATTTTGGCAAATGGTGTGGTGCCACATGGCCTAGTCATGGGCTGCCACGTGGCACCATTGTATTGGTTGATTATTCAAAATTTTATGGAGTCCACCGGACTCGAACCCTGGACCTCCACCATCGAGCGCTTTGACAATGGTCGCCCAACCGACACGCCATTCTATGTTCCTTGTCATATATATGGGATTGTATTTATTTCAATTTGAATTATTGTATGGTTGGCATGGGGGTCTGGGCTGGGGCTAAGCCCCAGCCCCTGGTCGCACAACCTTTA
This sequence comes from Picea engelmannii, assembly GCA_009831015.1. Taxonomy (NCBI): domain Eukaryota; kingdom Viridiplantae; phylum Streptophyta; class Pinopsida; order Pinales; family Pinaceae; genus Picea; species Picea engelmannii. The sequence continues at coordinate 44,863 of ML794811.1, read as the reverse complement.
ATCATATGACCCTACACGAGCGCTCGCGAATTTTGAATTTGAATTTTTCAATTGGAGCTCAGCCCATGGTTTCGGGCGTCACAACATATGACCATAATTTTTGTGCGCAGGAGTTGAATTGGGTTTAAAAAAAATGGTTACACCATATACCGCCACTTGTCATTGTTTTATTTTCCTTGTAAACAGAGCCCCTTTTTGTTATAGCGCGTGGTCACATGGTGACCTTGTGACCGTGGTCTTGGCGGTTAGGGGCTGGAGACGCCCTAACCGTCCTATAGTTTGATCCATTTTTCGGTTATGCGCGTGTGTTGGGTTTAAAAACACATTTTGGAGCATGTTCTAGGTTGAACATACAGGAGGTGCGTTTTGGCGAACCAGAGACAACAAGATTGAAGGAAGAGAATGACAGGAGGCCTATCTTCTTCATCTTTTGGCCGAATGAGGTGCCGTAAAAGCCCAAATAGGGGTTTTTGGATGTCCTGAATCCATTGGCACTGTTATCAAGGCCATTTGAAGACTTATTTTGCAGGTTTTTATCCATTGAAGTTTCAGCAAGCTCCAGGGAGCTTGAAGCCCTCATTGATTGAGGTCATGTTTTGGTGAGTCCAAGTTTGTTTTCTGTGACTGAATAGTCATTTTTGGCTAATTGTTATGCTATGAACACATTGGGACAGGTTTCAGAGGCTTTTGAGGACTTTTACAGGTGTTTTTACCAAAGAGAAGCTAAGTGAAGCTTATGGCCACATGTAGAAGAGGTCATGCCCGGATAAGCCATGATCCGTTTTCAGAGTTTTATTAGTCCTTTTTGGGGTTTTTATGTATTCTGATCCCAATGGTACAGTCTGTTTTTCCATTGGAGTTGAGCAGCAGCTTGTAAAATAATATTTGACAAATTAATCCCAGAGAGCCAAGTCCATTGATGGAGGCTTAAGGAGATGTAGCCCGGAGAGGGGTGAACTCCTTTATCATCTTGTTATTGGTGTGAGTTTGATAGTTTATTTGCTGCAAGTTATGTTGTTGTGTATTTATTTAAAGCACATATTTAACCATTTAAAAGAACATTTTCTCACACATGAACATTTAAAGGAAGAAGCATGAACTTAACACATAATCTATCTTGCATATTTTAACACGTGAAGCAAGGTC
>ML794811.1:6874-42676 GCA_009831015.1 Picea engelmannii | reverse complement strand
TTGGCTTGGTAAGAAATGGTTGGATTTCTTGAGCAAGTAAGGCTTTCATTTTCTGTTGTAAATGCACTTTTCAGCGTTATGTGTGCATTTATGGGAAGCATGATAAGTTGCAGCAGTTTATCACAACTTGCATGATGCAAGTTTCATGTGAATGCACTTCATTTTGAAGGCATTTTTGTTGTTGCATAAATTTGCCAGGAGGATGTCAAAGATGGATATAATGTTCACTTGTTACAACCATATATCTTTTTCAGCTCTTATGTACCCACATGTTACGAGGTTTATGTACTTATGTTTGTACTGGAAGGAGAGTTGAAGAGTCATGCACATGCATTTGTTTTTGTATGTGTAAGCAGTGAATCTGGTGATAGTTCATCATGAATGACTCATGATTGTAACATGATTGTGTATCATGTTTGTCGACTTGTCATTGGGAAGGTTGATATGTTTCAAATGAGTCTTGACTGGTGTTGATGATTGTCTGACGACTATGTTGTGTCGATCATGTTTTTCAACTTGTGTTTAGTCGATGGTGTTTGTTGGGTTGTAAGTTGATTTTGAGTACACCAAGATGCAGGAAAACACCATGTGCTTTGATGAAGCACAAGATGCGACCATTTTCTTGAAGAGCAAAAAGAGACTTTGTTGGCATCATTTTTAGTCTTGTATAAATTTGTTTTCAAGATTAATGGTTTTCTTGGTTTGTGACAAGATGTCGCAGGAAAGTTTTTGCAGCCATTGTAGAGTGGATTGTTTTGACATCAAAGAGTTCACAAGAGGGACTTGATTCTCAGTGGGAAGGTTGGCAGTATTCCAAGCACAGAGAGAATAGTGGGTCAACAACAACCAGAGAACAGTGGTTGAGGGACATAGTCAGTTGCAGTGCAAGGCATGTCAAGGTATCCAGGTGATTATCAAAAAGACTTTTCAAGTAGAATCAGTTGATAGAACTTGAAAGAAGAAGAGTATTGACGCTCAGACAGATAATCATAAGCTTTTGTGGGTCCAAAATCCTTTCAGTGGGAAGGTGTGATCAAAATCTGGACCAGGGGTCAAATTTTAGCTCAAAAATAAACGTTCTCGGAATTGCCTCAAAAAAAACGAGAGCGTAGCCCTCGTCATCATGAACCCAACGCAACTCGTTTGGGTTCAAACGAATGTCGGGAGCGAGATATATCGCGATCTGTTCCAATCGTCAAACAGGTAAAAAAAGGGACGTTGACTGTGTAGTCCGTACAGTCCGTATACGCTGAAGTGGCATCTGATGACGTGGCAGTTTCAGATTGGCAGAGGTGGTCGAATCGCAATGCGACACATGGCATCATTTTGGAAAATGTTGTGGTACCACGTGGCCCAGTCATGGGCTGCCACGTGGCACCGTTGTATTGGTTGATTGTTCAAAATTTTATGGAGTCCACCGGACTCGAACCCTGGACCTCCACCATCGAGCGCTTTGACAATGGTCGCCCGACCGGCGCGCCATTCTATGTTCCTTGTCATATATATGGGATTATATTTATTTCAATTTGATTTATTGTATGGTTGGCGCGGGGGTCCAGGCTGGGGCTAAGCCCCAACCCCCGGTCGCACAACCTTTAATCATATGACCCTACACGAGCGCTCGCGAATTTTGAATTCGGATTTTTCAATTGGAGCTCAGCCCATGGTTTCAGGTGCCACAACATATGACCATAATGTTTGTGTGCAGGAGTTGAATTGGGTTTAAAAAAAATGGTTACACCATATACCGCCACTTGCCATTGTTTTATTTTCCTTGTAAACGGAGCCCCCTTTTGTTATAGCGCGTGGTCACATGGTGACCTTGTGACCGTGGTCTTGGCGATTAGGGGCTGGAGGTGCCCTAACCGTCCTATAGTTTGATCCATTTTTTGGTTATGTACGTGTGTTGGGTTTAAACACGCGTTTTGGAGCGTGTTCTAGGTTGAACGTACAGGAGGTGCGTTTTGGCGAACCAGAGACAACAAGATTGAAGGAAGAGAATGGCAGGAGGCCTATCTTCTTCATCTTTTGGCTGAATGAGGTGTCGTAAAAGCCAAGCTAGGGGTTTTTGGACGTCCTGAATCCATTGGAACTGTTATCAAGGCCATTTGAAGACTTCTTTTGTAGGGTTTTAGCCATTGAAGTTTCAGCAAGCTCTAGGGAGCTTGAAGCAATCATTGATTGAGGTCATGTTTTGGTGAGTCCAAGTTTGTTTTCTGTGACTGAATAGTCATTTTTGGCTAATTGTTATGCTCTGAACACATTGGGACAGGTTTCAGAGGCTTTTGAGTACTTTTACAGGTGTTTGTTCCAAAGAGAAGCTCAGTGAAGCTTATGGCCACATGTAGAAGAGGTCATGCCTGGATAAGCCATGATCCGTTTTCAGAGTTTTATTAGTCATTTTTGGGGTTTTTATGTATTCTGATCCCAATGGTACAATCTGTTTTTCCATTGGAGTTGAGCAGCAGATTGTAAAATAATCTTTGACAAATTAATCCCAGAGAGCCAAGTCCATTGATGGAGGCTCAAGGAGATGTAGCCCGGAGAGGGGTGAACTCCTTTATCATCTTGTTATTGTTGTGAGTTTGATGGTTTATTTGATGCAAGTTATGTTGTTGTGTATTTATTTAAAGCACATATTTAACCATTTAAAAGAACATTTTCTCACACATGAACATTTAAAGGAAGAAGCATGAACTTAACACATAATCTATCTTGCATATTTTAACACGTGAAGCAAGGTCCTGTAAAGTTTATTTTTAATGAAGGAGAGGGTGCTTGCATAGCATAACAAGTCATCCTTCTACTTTCAGATCACTTTTATTGATAAAGTCCATGGTTTTATGAAGTACTAATAGAAATTTGTACTTGCAAAAGATATATTTTCTTATTGCTTTGATTAGTGCAGGTACATCTTAGTTCTTCATTACTTCATTGGTTAAAAACTTGGGACTTTCTGATCAGTGTGACTTGTGAGAGGGGATGTTTTCATCAACACTTTAAACTTTTCCTTCTCAAAACACCAAGTCACCGGGGACGTCTCCCCTGGGCCATCAACCCTAAATAGAAAGAGGTATCTTATTGAGGTGACAGTGGTAGGATAACCTCCCGTTACACCTATTTTCCTTCCCTTAACCTTTTCCTTCGGAAAAGTATAAATTGTGGAATAAAATTTTGGCCCCGTTGTTGGGGAACACTGAGTCAATTCTCCTCAAAGACGACACTTCTCGGTAAGCATTTCCTCAGAATCCTTTACTTTAAAAAGATTACATGGCGACTCCACTGAGGGTGATCCCCTCATCCCTTTGATAATTTCAAGAAAATTGTCTGGTGACTCCACTAATAATGAAACCAACCATGACTTCTCAATGGGACCTGGGAAACTTTAAAACCTTGGACATGAGTGAAATCCTGGCATGCCCTAGGAATATGCCCCCTAAGTACAAAAATGTTCTCCCTAGATTCACTGGTAGTGATGGGGAGAGAGTCGACTATCACATGAGTGATTTCTGGGATTTCTTTCTATTCCACCCTATCAGTGACGATGCTAAAGATTTGGAAATGAAACTCTTATATGCCACTGTTCATGGAAATGCTAGGAAGTGGTATGACAACCTCCTTGATTTTAGCATCACAACTATGGAACAATTGGAAGAAACCTTTCTCAAAATATGGGGCATTCATTTGGAAAACATTCTAGTACTACTAAAAATACTCGAGCATATAAAACAAAATCAGAATAAAACCGTCAGACAGTTCCAGGATAGGTTTGAAGACATACTATATCGAATTGCTAGAAGCCATTGTCCCAAAGACAAGTACATTATTCATCTCTATACCAATGCACTCTTAGTGCATCTAGGGTTTCACCTCAGTAAAAATGGCCCAACAATGCTCGATGAAGCTCACATCATGGCTACAATAATTGACGAAAATATCTCCTTGTCCCAGGTAAGACACCTCTTTACCTCAAACACTCTTAGTTTGGAGAGATTAGTTTCCCTTGATACCTTTAGTGTTGATTTCAAAAAAGAAGGGGAACAAACCATCGACCAACAAGAGACAAAGGGGAAGTATTTTGATGAGGTTTTCCATCCCCACAAGGAAGAGCAAAGGATTACTCATTTTTCTGCCAAGAATAATGAAGATGTGGTTGCGGAGTTGGAACCTAAACATGATGATGAAGTATCTATATGTGCTCCTCCCTCTGGTGAAGCTATCCACGAGCCTATTCCTCCTACACAAGAAGAAGAGGACGAAGTTAGTCACTTTCCTTTTCAATATTTTTATAATACCTTATTATATGATTCAAAAAGTGAAGGAGACATGGAATCCTCGGGCAAGGTAGATCATCTTTGTTGTACAGTTGAAGATGTAGAAGAAAGTCTTCCATTTGATGAAGTTATCCAAATACTTGAAGCTCCTACACAAGACAAAGTAAGCAAGGTGAGTTGTCTCCTTTTCCATATTTTTAATGATTCTTTACCTTATGATGTGGAAAGTGAAGAAGTGTTGGATGTTTTAACCCCTTCATGTTATGATGAAGATGATGACTTTGTTGATAATATTGATGAATTCATACATGTCGGGAAGCATAAATGGGATGTGACTGGATATGATGGGGATCCCATTTACAACATTGAGGATCATTTCCAAAAGTTTCCTTTACAACTATCATATGACATTAGTAAATTTGACCCTTGGCAACAAGGGGATGGTATGATTACAAACCTTTTTTAGACACCCAAGGATGACCTGGTGCTATATTCTCCTAGTGATTTTCGGTCATACCTTGAATATTTCGATGATTATTCCTCTGAGCACTTGGATTTATTCCATGAAGAATATTATCAACCACCATTGTGCTCAGATATTGATAGAGGTAAGGACATCGTTTTCCCAGAAAAGGATCCTTTTGATAATTTTTTCCATCCCCCTTCGACTATCTTATCTTGCTGTGTCATTAAAGGTGTAGTTGGGAAGTATATCCTTTGTATTAAGTTTCCTCTGAGGAAAAACCTAGAATTCAAGGGTAGGTTGAATACCTCAAGAAGAAGTTTGTTATATCAGTCTTTCAGCCTTCCCTTAAGAACTTGTCAGTCATCCCCTAGGTTCTTGTTATTTCCTTCCCATACCTCACATTGTGAAGACTTCCAAGGTAGCCAACCTTCAGACTCTTTGAGTCAATCTATTGAACCTTTGAGTTTTCACGATCACTTTCTAAGATGGATTGAGCACTCTCATGAGAGTATGAATTGGCATGATTTTTTCCCTCCCTCCCGCCTCCATGAGCTATAATTTACGGTTTCCAATGATGCCATACATTTTCTAACTCATGTTATTCTTGTGCTTAACTTGTCATTGTTTTGGTTTATGATCAAGCACAAGGGCAGGTACTATGGGTAATTGCTAGGATGGATTCACTGGATATTTGAGTACACCTAGCATTCAACTAATATGTAAGTAGAGGTAATTAGGTAGGAATTTTCATTCATTGTATATACCGTCTACATTTAATGCTAGAGCAGTTGTATTTCCATTTGTATATATGCTTGTTTACTTTCATTTTTTGTACCATATATGAGCTAGGGGTGATATCACCACCCCAAATGATTACTAATAATTTTTTGTTGAGATCAAGCAAGTCACAGGTCATGCCAGATATGTTGAAGTTCTCATGTGCTCTATGGTGAGCACATGTTCCCGAGTTGGAGCCAGATGTTATCCCCTAGCCTAGGGATAACTAAGGAGATTATGTCTCGAGGCCCACGGGTCCTAGACATGGAGTACCAAGAGGCATATTGAATTGAGCCTAGCCCTGGAGGGATCGTCTTTCTTCTTTAGCGCCTCCACCTTTTCAACAATATCAACATCCATCCCATCGGCCTAGTCCTTCAACAGCACTGGGTATTTCTCCATGAGGTAATGAGTCTGGGTATCATGGTATGTGTCACTTTGATTCTCAAAACATTTGAATATGTGCATTTAATTATTTTTACTTCTAATGTGTGCTTGGATAGTATGCCTCTCCACTTGTCCACACCTGGGGAAATGACAGGATGCCCAAGCAAGTTGGTTATGATAGCGTTTAAGTTGTCACTCGGTGGGTTCATGAAAGGTCATCATCCATTCCCACCATACTTATCACTTTCCATATTTTTCCCTCTCATCCATCCCCTACACTGGTTCGGGCATTGGGTTTGCCAAGCTAGCAAAGGATTGTACCTTACCTTGTGGGAAGAAGGGGATAAAGGCCCAGAGGGTAAAAGTAGCTGGAAAAATATAAAATCCAAAAGAACAAAACCTTCAGATGCTTCACCTAGGGATCCCCGAGAAAGAAATAAAGGGCTTCTCAGCAAGAAACAGAGGGACCCATAAAATAATAAAATCAATACCTATTTGGAGGATAGGGGGTCTCATCATGAGCCAACCTATTAGGTCCATGGGAATGTAGTGGTATGACACTACCATTCAGTTGGTCACCATGCTAGAGTAGTGTCTCTTGGTGGCATAGCCAAGAGAAAGGGGGTCTCATCATGAGCTAGCCTTCTCAACTCCGTGAAATGCTTGTGGATAACACTACCACCACTGGTCACCACGCCAGGGCAGTGTCCCCTAACTAGTCTCTTGAAAGAAAAATCAATAAGATAAAAAAAAGATAAAAGGCATTGAATGGGCTTGGAAACATTTGCATCCATGACAAGGTGTAGCTCACCCTCTTCAGAGGCACCCACATGTAACCCATACATTCCCATGTCATCTCTGCACCCATTTCTCAAACTTACCTACACCACCTCATCCACTTACATGGCCTGGATTTGTCTTCATCTAGAAACATCCCACATCCAATGAGAATTATCCCAATAGGAACTCCTGACGTCCTCTCCAAACCTGGCTTGTAGAATGGCATAATGTCTTTGAGCACTTGTCTGGGAAAAATGGGTTTTATGCACATGTTTAAATAACTTGATTATTAGATGTGATTGACATTGATATGATCCATCTGACTTATGAGCCCATGGAGGGTGTACTTGTTGTTATTGCAGGGCCACACCCAACGGACATGTATACATGGGGAGACGATTATTTCAGACCTCCATAGGGACAAAATCCCACCAGAAGGATGTTGAGACCCTAGCCAGGGGTAAAGACGGATCAGAGGTTTGCACCAAAGAGAGAGGAGGACATTCCACCAGAGACATCCTAACAGGCATGGGACCTAGGGTGGTCTTGCCCTCCCACTATGATGTAGAACTTGGAAGGCCCATGACGTCACCTATGTGACCCTTGATGTCACCCAACATTTGATGGACACTTTCGAGGCAGTTGTGTGCCAAGTGGCACGTGTGGCTTGATCCAGAGGCCCTTGGAGGCCTAACGTTTTGCTCCTGGAGGCCAACGTTGCACTAGAAATGCCTAACATCACCCTAAAAGGGAATGACATCACCTTTTATGCTTGATTTAGGGTTTTAATTTGTCATTTAACGTAAAAACTAGATATTACATGTAAACTGGCCATGTCGACCTTTTGACCTAATTTTGGTCATTGTAACTGTATAAATAAGAGATTTTCCCTTGTATTTTTCCATCATATTTCACTCACACAAGTTTGAGGTCTGAAATTTGCACCCTAATTAGGGTTACTTGGATGAAATTTGGTGCACACTTCTTGAAGGAGGCTTATTTTGGACTATTTTGGCATTTTTCTTGGTGGAAGTGTTCAACTAGGCTATTTGCTAGATGATTCTTGGTGAATGTAAGTAAATTTTATGAAATTCTTATTCATTGAATGGTTATAGTTACATTTATCTTGAATTTATACTAATAGTATGAAATTTCTAACTTAAAACCCTAGGAGGCTAAAGCACATGTTATTTTCCTTGCCTTAATAACTTTCACCTACTAGATTATGCTAGAAAACTGATTTTCTTGAAGCTTTTTCTAAGGGCCTTGCCATTGCAACACCCTAGCACATTTTGCTTCATCTAATCCCCCATTTACTTCATCTTTGAGCTAAATAAGGAGGAAAACCACTAGGTCCTAGGGTTACCTACTTCCTAGTAGCCATTTCCCCCCTAGGGCTTGGTGATTGAAGCCTTGGGCTACCAACACTTCAATTATTGACCCTCTTGTCTCTAGTTCTCTCATTATCATTTGTTCCTTCAAGGTTTTTTATTGCCTAAAAGACTCCATTTACCCTAAAAGCACTGATCTAATCCTTCCAATTGAGTGATTGACAAAAACTACTATCAAAACCTTTACCTTGAGCTCTCTACTAACTACTCCTAACCTTAGAATAGTCTAATCTACTAACCTATTTAATGTTGTTACTAAAGTAAGCTACAACCATATATTGCAGCACTAAAAACACCTAAAAGAATTTGAAATAGTTGATTAATACACTGCCTTATTTGCTTATGACAAATGATAGTACTTTGGTATTGATGAGTAATTATTGTTGGTCATTTTGAAGCCATTTTAAGGCATTTATTTTGAAGTTGTTGTCTTATAAACATTGCTGCTATAAATTTTTGTTTGCTTCACCATATATCAACTATTGCTTTTATTTATAAATTCCATGGTTTTATGAAGTACTAACAACAAGTTGTACTTACAAAAGATATATTTTCTTGTTGCTTTGTTCTGGGTAGGTACATCTTAATTCTTCATTACTTCATTGGTTAAAACCCTGGGACTTTCTGATCAGTGTGACTTATGAGAGGGGACATTTTCATAGACACTTTAACCTTTGCCTTCTCAAAATCCCAAGTCACCAGGAACGTCTCCCCTGGGCCATCAACCCTAAATAGAAAGAGGTATCCTATTGAGGTGAGAGTGATAGGATAACGTCTCGTTACACCAATATGATTTCCCTTAACCTTTTCCTCGGGAATAAGTACAAATTGTGTGATAACAGGTTGTATGTACTTACAGTTGGTCTCTTGATGATTTTTGGTTGCGTCAATTAAATTGATACATGTTAGGGTAGAATGGAATTTTGATGGAACGTTTCATAGTTGGCTAATCATTCCTTAATTGATATGTTTTTGTAATGGAAATTGTCACGCCATGAATACTTAATGTTGAAGTACGATTGTTTTGGAATTTAGATTTCTTGTGTTCCTTGATAATAATGTCACGTATGATTAATTAAATGATTAGCTTACTCTTGTGCCATGAATAATTGATGTTTAAGATTGATTGATTGATCTAGTTGATTTTCGGTTGATTGGATTAGCGAGATTTAAACACCTCCTTGTTCCTTAGAATAGTCGCCATCCCTGAGACCTTAAATGGTCAAAATAAATTGGATGAATCCTGGGCTTGAGCATTTCTTATGTGTCCTGGAGGTCCTAACCATGTGGGATAGTATGGGCGAGTATTTATTTTTATTTTCAGTGTCTGGTTGATCATTATTTACTTTTTGCCTCAGTTTATTGAGAGGTGTTGAACTGCGTCGCTATTTATGTTTATGCATCGAACATGTGTCGTTGTTATTTATGTTAATGCATGGGCCTTGTGTCGTTATTTATTTCAATGACGTTTCGCTTGTAATGTTTTTAATTATTATGTCATGTTAATTACACTTTGCTATCAATTATGTTGTGACGATTCTTTTTCCTAACGCAAACAAAAAAATTATTTACCTTTTGTACATCACTATTCGTTGTTGTAATGGAGGGTTTGTTACATATGGTGTCATAGTGGGTTCAACCCCGCGGCTTGAGATCATTATGCCTTCCACTGTATTAAACACTTGATTAATAACTTATTGCTAATTAAAATTTGAAAATTTTCCATGCAGGTAATCATGGTTAGAGGACGTCATAGAGGTAGACGACGTGGTGCTAGGGGAAGAGGTACGATGCTTCCAGTAGCATCCATGCCAGAGGGGTATAACCCCCAAGGAGAAGAGAAAATCATTGGACAAGAGAAAATTGTTGTGGGGGATGTGGTTGGTTTGATGAGGTCCTTTCAAAGGATGTTCGAGGCCTTGATCAATTGACTAGATATAGATGAGGCCAGGGCGCCTGTGCCCAATGAGGGTTCGCAATGCGCTCCAACGGGTACTGGTAGCATTCACAGAGAACTCGAGAAGGTGAAGTTTCCCGATTTCATGGGTGCCACAGACAGATCAGCCACTGAGGCTTGGTTGGAGAACATGGTGATGTGCTTCACACTTCGTGACTATACCTCCAACATGAAGGTCCACATGGAAGTATTTAAGTTGAAGGGAAACACTCTTCTATGGTGGAAGACGATCCTACCTCAACTAAACATGGCAGTCAAAGATGTGTCATCGGAACTATTCGAGGAATGGTTATTGGAGAGGTATTTATCAGAGGAATTCATCGAGCTCCAGCTCAATGAGTTCAATGCCTTATGACATGGTGGTCGTACGGTGTCGGAGTATGAGGCTCGATTCATGGAGCTGCTTAGGTATGGTCCACATCTGAACACGGAAAAGATAAAGTTCAATTTTTTTTTTGTTTGGAATTAACTTCAAAATCCGTGTGAAGGTGAGGATTCTAATGCCATAGACGTTTCACGACGTATTCCAAAAGGCCCTCATAGCCGAGGAAGAGATGACCAGTGGGGGTCAGGGAAGGACACCTACAAGATCGAATGGACAAACAACATCTGGTGCGCAACAACATCAGACACCAGCTAGACATTCATCAGGATATCGAGATACGTCAAGAGGCTCCACATTCACGACACCAAGACGACCGACTCCTCAACAAAGGAATCCCTACAGAGGACCACAAAATCAGAAGTAGCGTCGCCCACAACAACAATAATTTAGGCCTATTCAGTATAACAGACCGAAATCTCAGGCTGGTAGGCCAACAACTTCTACTTTGGGGACCAGGAGCATTGGAACAAAGACCAAATGATGGACATGTGGAGAGCCACATTACCAATGAGACTATCTAGTTGAGAGGCCATAGCAGTCGGGTCAATCAGACACACTACAATTGGAGATTTAGGCAAGGCCCATAGGATTCATGAAATGGTGAATAACCGTCAGGCCGAGCACCAGTCCATTGTGCTCGAGACGTCAGGTACAATCGCCAACCAAAATTTTAGTATTTTGATATATCTCGGTGCTACAGAGAGATTTATTTCTAGTGCAACGCTAAAAAGAATTAAGGTAAAGGCAATCGAGCAGGATGAGTTTAGGTATGTAGAAATGTCTTCGGGTGCCAAACATAAGGGTGGAGGAAGAGTTACGAGTTGTCGCATTAACTTGGGATATTTTGTACTGATGTCTGACCTATATGTCACTATATTAGGATCTTATGACATCATGATCATAATGGAATGGTTAGAATCGCATCATGCGATACTCAACTGTAAGAAGAAACGGTTGGGCTTGACCAATGATGAGGGACATAGAAGAGTGATTGTAGGAAGAAACCAGGGAGTGTCCCTGATGGTCATTTCTTCCCTACAGTTATAGAAGAGCATTCCCAAGGGATGCAAGCTATATGAAATCTTAGCACTAAACGAAAAAAGGTGAGGCAAAACAATTAGAAAACCTTATTGTAGTACGAGAGTTTGTTGATGTGTTTCCAAAAGAGTTACTAGGTTTTCCACCCGAGAGAGAATTGGAATTTACAATCGACTTGAAACCTGGAATTGAATCGATAGCAAGAGCTCCTTATCGGATGTCAACGCCTGAGTTACAGGAGTTGAAAATGAAACTAAATGAGTTGTTGGACTTGGGACTTATACACCCAAGTGTGTCACCTTAGGGTGCATCGGTTATTTTCATAATAAAGAAGGATGGGTCGTGGATACTCTGTATTGACTACCATCAATTGAACAAGGCAACGATCAAGAACCAGTATCTTTTTCCAAGAATAGACAATTTTTTTGACCAAATGAAAGGCACGACTGTGTTTTCAAAGATCGACTTGAGATCGGGCTATCACCAGCTACGAATTAAGGAGGAAGATATTCCTAATACCGCATTCAAGATGAGGTTCAGACACTACGAGTTTATCATTTTATCGTTTTGACTGACAAATGCCCTGGGGGTATTCATGAGCTTGATGAATGGGGTGTTCATTGAATACTTGGACAAGTTTGTTCAAGTATTTATTGATGACATATTGATATATTCTTGAGTGACAAAAGAACATGACAAACATTTGTGCTTGGTACTATAGTGTTTACGAGAAAAAAAATTATACGGGAAACTGTCGAAATGCTCTTTTTATCAATCGAGGATTCATTAATTAGGGCATGTTATCTCCGACAAAGGCATCGTTGTGGATCCAATGAAGGTAGAGGATATTATAGATTGGCCTGCGTCGACCAACATACCAGAAGTACGTAGCTTTATGGGTTTAGCAGGATATTATCGACAGTTCGTCGAAGGATTTTCGAAGATAACAAATCCAATCACGAAATTGCAGAAGAAAAACAAGAAGTTTGTATGGACCGATAAATGCGTGGAAGAATTTTGAAGGCTCAAGAAGATGTTGACGAAAACGTTGATACTAAAATTCCTCGACATGGACGAGGAAATATTGGTATGCACAGATGAATCCCAAGAAGGCTTGGGCGGAGTCTTGATGCAAGATGGTTGAGTGATCACTTACATCTCAAGGAAATTAAGAAATCATGAGGAGAACTACGCCATGCATGATTTGGAATTATTTCCCATTGTGTATTCCTTGAGAGTGTGGAGGCACTATCTAATTGGATGGAAATTCGAACTAAAAACAATCATTGTGGATTGCAGCACATATTTACGCAGAGTGACTTGAATGCGCGACAAAGGTGTTGGCCAAAATTGCTTAGAAAATACGATTTTGAGATTACCTACATAAAAGGAACAATGAACAAAGTGGCAGATGCGTTGATTTGGAGACGACGCATATTTTTAGTGATACCTCTTCAAATGAATCTTATAGAAAATATTCTAGCTATACAAATCGATGATGACTTGTACAAAGAAGTTAAGGACAATATCGGACAAGACACCATGATGATGCCAAGGTTTGAAGGTTATACATTGGACAATGACAAACTGATGAGGTATAATGATCGGATTTATGTATCGCCTAAAGACGAATTGAGAAGTTTGATCTTAAGCAAAGTTCATAGAGCAGTGTACATGGATCATCGAGGAGTCACGAAGATGAGGGCAGACCTTAAGCCCTTATTCTTATGGAAAGGAATGAAGGAAGACATAGTTATCTACATGGCGAGATGTCTAGAATGTTAGAAAGTGAAGGATAAACATAGACATCCGACAGGATTACCAAAACCACACGCTATTCCAGAATTGAAATGGGAGGTCATTTCGATGGAATTTATTGTTGGATTGTCACTGACGGTAAGGAGGCACGACTCGTTTTTCATGGTAGTTGACACTCTAATGAAGAGTGAACATTTTATCCCTGTGTATACGACATACCAGGCACCAAACATGGCTAGATTTTTTATCAACGAGATTGTGAGATTACATGGCATGCCTAAAAGGATCAGATTCGATAGAGGATCGATGTTTACAGGACATTTTTGGACCAGTTTCCAAGAGGCCTTAGGGACACAACTGAACTTTAGTACATCATATCACCCTGAGACAAACGCGTAGATAGAAAGAACAAACCGAATCTTGGAAGATATGTTGTGTATGTACGTGATGGATCAACAAAAGCGTTGGGAGGAGTTCTTGCCACTGGTAGAGTTTGCATAGAACAACAACTACAAAAGTACCATTAAGATGGAAACATTTGAGTTTCTTTATGGGTGACCGTGTCGGACGCCATTGAGATGGGACCGACTTGAGGATAGCGTCCTGGTAAGACTAGAAGTGATCCAAGAAATGGAAGAACAAATGCAATTGGTAAGACAAAGGATTAAAGAAGCACAAGATCAGAATAAGAGTTATGTCAATGCGCATCGCATTGACCTCCATTATGAAGTTGGCGACCGAGTTTTCCTGTGGGTGAAAACACACAAGAGTTCGATTAATTTTGGAAAGGGTGCTAAAATATCTCCTAGGTTTGTGGGACCTTTCGAAGTTGTGGAAAAGAAGGGACTCGTGGCCTATCGACTAGCCTTGCCTGATTCTTTGAGGTGTATGCACGATGTTTTTCATGTATCTATTTTGAGACATTATGTTAGTGATCCTACACATGTGATTGACATGAGTTTTTTGCAGGTGTCAGATGAGGGTGCACTCACTATGGAGCCAATACGCATTTTGTACCATTGCATTCGACAACCACGACATCAAAGATTTGATCAGGTCAAGGTCCAGTGGGACAATTATAGTCCGCACTCGGCTACCTGGGAGGACACATATGATATGCACCAACAGTTTCCATATTTATTTAATAGTTAGACATATAGATTTTGTTAGATGCTTTATTTTACTGCATTTTATATACTATACAACTTCGGGACTAAGTTTAAAACAAGAGGGGGTGTATGTAACATCCCGCTCTTGTGAGCCCATGTTATTGACTTATTCTTTGAGGACACTTGCATGCAAGTGATCCGGTTATAGAACATGGTTATGGGTTCACTTATGGATTATTGTGATGATGTTGATGGATTGTGATCTTATGTTATTTGATATCTATGTATTGACAGACACAATTGATGATTTTCCCCTGAGTGTGCAGGACACTTGACAAATTGTGGATGTCGATAGCATCAATGGACCTCCTAGAACTCCAGATTGAGTCAGGGAGTGGATTGTATTGATTTGAATATTTCATTTATGCATATGTGGCATGTGATGGATTATAGTATGATTTTGTATATGGATCGTTGACAGTGTTTTGTTGATGGATGCAGGTTGATGATTGCTTGCTAATATGACTCACATAAGGAGTAAAGGGGCCATGCACATAGACTAGATATTGAGGGAGAGGGGTGGTAGCGTCCCTGTCATGGCCTACTAACACTCCCGCCATGGTTCGAATTATAGGTTAATGATTACCTAGTTCAAGAGGTCCACGATGCAGTGAGGGAAGACTGAGACAATCACTCACAAAGATTTCTAAGGGGCGCGCAATAAGGCAGGGTCCTTATTTCTTAGAAGCCCTTAGTCTCTCACAAGGTCGCTTGAATGGAGTGTTGATTCCAAGGGTTGGACAACTACCAAAACCAATCAAAGGTGAGTGGCACCCTTGGAGCACAGAGTGTGTCATGAAGGGCATGTCGCAGAAATGAAATTTGAATCAATGAATCTAGGTGGCCTAGAAAACCCTGAGTGAATAATTAACGTTGTAAAATCTTGAGCACTGCCGGATCAATTAATTAATTAATTAATTAAGGATTGAATTTATTAATTATAATCCCTATAAGAGTCTAGTCCTTTACAAATGATATTTAATTAATCCTAAGTCTAAGTTAGTAAGAAGACTAAAAACTAAATTTATAAATAAAATAATGAGGGAATGAAGTAAATCAATTTAAGAAATCAAGGAAAATAAAATAAACCTAAAGATTTATTTAATACACTTATGTGCAAGAAATTACCAAATTGGAATTTAAGGTAAGAATAAAATAAAGCTAAAAGAATGGGTACGCATAGAAAGGAATCTAGAGTCTAGTTAACACTAGTCTAACTAGGAGAAGATTCTTATTTTAACTCAACTAAGTTTTAGAAACACATCAATCATTAATTGGAAATAAGGGGAATAAAGAGACAACTAGGAGTGATTTAAGGAGCACTTTTAGGAAGGGTGAGGGAAATTGAATTTTATTAAAATAAAATGTGGATTTAATTGTGCAAATTGGGGAAAGGGTGACAAGTGTAAGGGGGAGATAACTATAAATTATTTTAATTAAAAAGGAATTAACCGTGAAAGTGGGGATGAGTTATGGGAAAATTCTATAAAACATATGGCTGAAATGAACAATGGATCACACTGGTTATGGGTAAAGTTATGCTGCAAAAATTTTGACTGGTTTTACTTGTGAGAGTTGGGATACCCAGCTTGAGAGAGAGTGGTGGCTCTACCTTACGAGGAAAGTTGGGATCTAGAGTATTTCTGGTTGTGTGTGTGCATGGCCCCTTTGCGGCTTGGGGGGTAAGGGGGAAGAAGAGTACCCCTAGCGTTGGTTGGGAGGTATCGATGAAGTCTCAACAATTAGCAAGTGGGAGATCGGAAGGAGCGCCACTGCAGAAGAACATCTTTGGCTTCATAATTCTTCTTCATCGGTCATGGCATTTTATTTAGAATTGTGCTGATAAATTATTGAGCTGTATGTATATTCAGTTTAGAATCTGTCATCACTATATTATATCTCTGACATCAATTGAAAAACTTATTGATGCTTCTAAGGAAGATATTTGGAGAGTATAAATAAGAGGCAAGGCTCTCTCATTTGATATCACACTTGATCATATTGAATATATATAGGTGACTGAGGTAACCAAAGGATATCTAAGCCGAATTTCAGAGGGAAGGTGAAGAAAATAAGGCCGTAATTCAAGGGAGGATAAATTCTTTTGATGATGCTTTCTCAGGTATGTTATTTACAGGTCATCTCACCATTTTCGCAATAAATTTTTTTCTAGAATGATTCAGATCGTGAAATTGATAGGCCATTGAGGAAACATATCCAATTATATGTGGTAAAACAATTCAACTTGTGGGTCGTTGCCTTTTCTAAGTTACACTCCATGGAAAATAAGGTTTATGGCTAGTCCTGAAACTAGTCTAAAATAGGTGTTTCAGGTAAAAATGTCATAACGTATTCATAATAGATCCAAATTCAGTAAGACTAAATGTGTTGGTTAGAGTATAGTCTGTAGTATGATGTGTCACATTTTAAGATCGATTCAACAAATATTCCATGTGGGGCACACTCTACAAGGTCGTTGTCTAGAATAAGCCAGAATTTAGCAAGGTATGCCATTTTTGCTATAACTCCTTTTCTGAGAGGTTCCAAGTAGTGACACATGGAGGAATTGCATAAAACACAATGAAGAAAATTGTATATCAGTTTTAGAGTTTTATTCATTACAGGTACATAGTTATGATTATTTCAAGTCAAAGTTGTTGACTAATCCAAAGCTAATCATGTGAGACTAAAGTAAAGTTTGATGAAAATGATAGTCTCTTGTTGTTAAAGTTAAGGAAGGTTTGCAGGTATGTGATCATATACACCACTGCTATTACAGAGTTAAAAATCAGATTTGGATGATGAAATTGATAAGGGCTTTTGGTTAAGTTACATGTTGGGTACATGGTTGAGACAAGTAGTTGATGAGTTAGCACACACATGAGGTGTATAGTTGATGATGTTGGTACATATTGATGAGTCATAGTTGATGAGTAGTTGATACATGATTGGTACATACTTGATACATGGTTGGAGGCACTTGTTAGTAGTATTGTTGACACATGG
The DNA here is from genome assembly GCA_009831015.1 of Picea engelmannii. NCBI lineage: Eukaryota > Viridiplantae > Streptophyta > Pinopsida > Pinales > Pinaceae > Picea > Picea engelmannii. The sequence goes on along the minus strand of ML794811.1, from coordinate 25,288 downwards.
TTTATGGATGATGTAGCATACTTGTATTGGTATATTATTAGAAGCACATATTGATCTTGGTGATGATTATGAGTTGTTGTGTTATGATTGATTGATGCACATCTTTGAGAGTTGTCTTGATGAGTAGATCTGATTTGGTTGATAAGATCGATGAGACAGGTTTTTGTGGTAGGTTGTTTGGATAGGTTATTTGTACATGTTTGGTGCATGGTTGATGCATGTTTCATGGTACAGGTTTTGTACAGGTTTGGTGCATGGTTTATGCACTTGTTCATAGTACAATTTTTTTACAGGTTGGTGCATGGTTGATGCACTTGTTTATGGTATAGGTTGATTACGGATTGATTGGTATAGGTTTACAACAGTATATATCACAATGATAGTGTGAAAATGGTTCCATAATTCTACTTATACTTCAAGGCGGTTGGACGGGGCAAGGACAAGTGGTTGTAGCCACCTTCCGATTGTAGCCGGAGTTGTAGCCTCCTTCTGGTTTTAGCCAGAGAATAGGAGAGTTCGAGCTTCTCTCGAGTTGTAGCCTGAAAAACAAGGGGTTGGAACCTCCTTCCAATTGCAGTTGGAAAAAAAAGGAAGTTGGTGCTTCCAATGAATGTAATTCTTCAAGACATATAAGAAAAAGCATTATGTGGTTTTCTCCTACTTTGGGTTTCCACGTAAAACACTAGTGTACTGTGTATGTGTATGATTGATCATTTGTTCATTGCTTATTTACTCTGCATTTATTGGATGATAATGCTACATTGATATAACACTTGGATTATATGGTTAAAAATGATTAAATTTCTCTATTACTGATTCAATCCCCCCTCTCAGTAATCCAATAATTGGTATCAGAGTTGATTCCTTCAAGAAATAGTTTAACCACTGGAAGGAGATCATGGATTATTCTGAGAATGGAGTATCAATGTTTAATGGTCAGAATGGTTTTAAGTATGAGATGCGGAGCATAAGAATGGAAGTATTTTTACAGGCACAGGGACATTATATTTGACTATCAGTTGTTACAGGATATGATAGTTCAAAAAGGGCAAATACTACAACCAAGAAGGAATTGAGGAAGAATAACAAAATAGCAATGGATTTCATCTGGGAAGGATTATCTAATCCGGTAAGAGAAAATGTTGGTAAATGTTCATCAACAAAATAAATTTGGGATAAGTTACATAACATATATTCTTTACCCATCATAGATTCATAAAATCTCAAAGAAGATGCAGATACAAGTCAAGAATAATTATGTTCACCATGTCAAGAAAATTCAGAAGATGAAGAGTACATAATCACCAGATGTATGTTGTTTTGTTTTAATTGTGAAAAACGTGGACATATTGAAATAGAATGCCATGAAGGAAATGAGACAGAAAAACTAATTGAAAAGGAAGACAATTATGAAGAAGAATTGATTAGTGTTTTAGATGAACTAAGAGAAGAAAACAATTCACTCAAAAAAGAATTGATGAAACAAAAGGAAAGTGTTCACATTTTTTAAGAAGCCCAACAGGTCATCGAGAACTTAAGAACTCAGCTAGAAGAAGCCAGAAAGATTGAAGAAAATATTGAATATCAAAAGCAGTGTTTGGAAACCAACATAGCAGCATAGAAGGAAGAAGCAGAAATAAGAGAGAAGATATTGACAGATCATCTTAAGGAAAGAACTAACGATCTAACCCAGCTTGAGACAAAGTTTGGTCAAGAAGAGAAAGGAATTGAAGAAGAAATAATCACATTAAAAATTCAGCTTGAAGAAGCAAAAAGAACATAAGAAGTCATGAAGTCTCATATAATGAAGAAAGAAGAAAAGGTTGAGAAGCTTGAAGAAGAAGTTGTCACATTGAGAATTAAAATCGTCAAGCTCAACAAGAACGTTGAAGAGACAGAAACATCCACATCAGTTATAGAGAATGAAGAGAAGCACTCTAAGTTGCTAGAAAAGAAAAATGAAAAAAATAGAAAGAGTTATGCAAAAGTACTCAAAGGAAGGAATCATGGTCAACCATAATCCAAGAAAACTATTGAAGATACATCTTCAAGAAGACCATCCATGTCCAAGCCTTAAATAAGCTTCAATCATGATCATGATCAGTCAAGGCAAAAATTCAGAAGGACTACGCCATAAAGAAGATCATTCACTCTCAGGTATGAAAAATTATTTTATGGTCATTTTTTTTACTATACTAACTTTGGACATAAGGTTGCAGATTGCAGGGATATAAAAGAAATGTTCAAGAAAGAAGTGCCTATGTGGTCACACGTAACATTGAGTGTTACAAATGTCATAACTATGGATACATAGCCAGTGATTGTAGAAGCATGATCGATACTTCCATGAAAGATAATACTGATATCAGATATAAGAAAGTATGGATAAGAAAACAGGAAGAATAGGTGAATAAAGACCTGGTACCAGAGATCGCAAGATTGACAATAAAACGAGATAAAGAAAATTCTACAGAGAAAAAGAAAGATGTCAGATACAAAAAGGTTTGAAAAATAATTGAAAGGAAGGACGGATAGGTAAATAAGGAACAGGTTCAAGAGATTGTACTTTCAGGCATTGTAGTGAAAGATGAACCACAGACTGAAAGAAAGAATTCAGACCTCAAAGAGATAATGAATCTGCCAATGAAGATGATGATGAATCTACCAATGAAGATGATGATGAATACACATCAAAGCAGGAATTGTTCCGAGCCATTCGACATAGAGACTCCCAAGTAATATGAATATTAGACAGGGGGAGCCTATGCGATAGCTGTGACAGACAAAAGAACGATCCTTCAAGTAGATTGCAGAGTTTGAGAAGACAGATTCAGAGCAATCAGTTAACAGAAGTACAATTTGATAGATTAATCAAGACTTCATGATAGTATAGTGATAAATGGGTTAGCATTATGGATAGTTGCGCAAGTAAAGTCTTGGACAGTATGGATAGAGATGGATTCATAAGAACACTTAGCAGGTTTGGACAGATATATGATAGTGGACGAGAGTATGGATTCATAGATTGGTTCAGAGAGTGGTTCAGAGACAAAGGAACATTATCATAATGGATTATAATTACATAGTAAATGGCTCGAACAATGCTAATGGATTCCAAATTGACAGATATTTTTTTGGACACATGCAGTGCATACATCAATTCACATTCAAAACAGAGTAATGCTCAGAAATAACAATGACAAAACTCCCTACGAACTATGGAAAGGAAGCGCAGACAACAACCTCTACATCAAGGTAACTCAAGGTAATATTTTATTAATTGAAATTTATGTTGATGATATTGTTTTGGAAGTACTAATGGTAGGTTAAGCCAGAAATTTACAAAGGATATGCATAATGAATTTGAAATGTCATTACTTGGAGAACTATCCTTCTTTTTGGGTCTTCAGATATGTCAAAGAAACCAAGGAATTTTTATTTCTCAAACTAAGTATATTGGAGAAATTCTAAAGAGGTTCAGAATGGAAGATTGCAAACCAATTACCACTCCTATGCAAACCAAATGAAAGTTGAACAAAAATGATGATTCAAAGTCTACAGACCAGAGGCAATACAGGTCAATGATTGGTAGCTTACTATATGTGACAACATCCAGACCAGATGTAATGTAGATAGTTGAACAAGTGGCACGATTTCAAGCAGGACCAAAGGAATCACATGTGTTAGCAGTGAAGAGGATTTTCATATATCTCAAAGGAACATAAGAGTTTGGATTATGGTATCCAAAAGGAAATGATCTATCTCTTATTTCCTACACAGATGCAGATTGGTCAGGTTGTATTGATGACTGACGAAACACCAGTGGAGCAGTGTTCTACTTGGGTGAGTGTTTAGTATCATGGCTAAGCAAGAAACACTCATCAATATCTCTATCTACAGTCGATGCATAGTATATTGCAACAACATCATGTTGTACATAGGTTCTATGGATGAAACAAACTTTGACAGATATACAGGTTGAGTATGATGAGCTCATTCTAATCTATTGTGATAATACAAGTGCCATCAGTATCTCAAAAAACTCGGTGATTCACTCCAAAATGGAGCACATTCCAATCAAGTATCACTTTCTACGGGAACAGGTTGCAGAGAATAACATCAGAGTTGAATATGTGGGAACAAAATAACAAGTGGCATACATATTTACAAAACCGCTTCCACGAGAAGCCCTTAAGTATCTTCACCAGAGACTAGGAGTAATTTCTACTCTAAAATGAATGCTTTTGAATGTTTATCTTATATGTCTTAGATGTACATGAGGAAGCACCATAAATAGGACAAAAGGGGAGAGATTTATCATATGCAAAGGTAAATGCTTAGAGAGAGAGCATAGAGGAATGTTTCCAAGGGGAGCGATTGTCACAAGGGAAGAATGAGCGATATGATTTCAGAGTGATACCCTTTTCCAAAGGGGGAGATATTATTCATATGAAGGGAAAGAGAGTAATCAGAGGATTATAAACACAAAGAAAAATCAAAGGCACGTAGACAGGGGGATCAACCCCAAGGAGAGTTCATTCAGGGGGAGCAGCCCCAAAGAGAGATACCCTTTGCAATTGATGTCAAAGGGGGAGAGATAAAAACATTGATAAAGAGTATAAGAATGAATGTTATCATGACTAAGTGTTGCCATCAATGTTGGTGTTTCCATCAATGCCAAAGGGGGAGATTGTCAGACATTTGGCTTAGGTTGATGGATAGTTGTTATGGATTGTTGGTTTTCATTGATGTCAACTATTGGAGAGTGATATTGTAGATTGATGTCAACCCTTAGTGATTGATGTCAACCCTTGAAGAAAGTCTAGTAGCGAATTCTGGTAGCACAAAGGTTTGAGTAATGGACCCAAGGTTGTTTCATGTATAATGGTATGAGTTTTAATATATTTGAAGGTAAGACTATTATATATGGATAGTACATATCATTCTATTTCTGGTGGTATGTGGAACGTCACATAACTCCTCACGGTTAGAGAGTTATGGCCATGAGAAGTTGGAGAACCCAGGTTTGGGTAATGGACCCAAGTTTGTTTGATGGATAATGGTATGAGTTTTAATATATTTGAAGGAAATACTATTCTACATGGATAGTACATGTCATTCCATTTCTGGTGGTATGTGGAACATTACATAACTCCTCACGGTTTGAGATTTATAGCCTTACGAAGTTGGAGGACCCTCATATGTTGGATTGAAACCCCAAAAGGTCAAAGAAGCCAAAGAGCTTGCAAAGAAGAAATTATTATTTAAATGATAAAGTAAAGTGACAAAGTCAAGAAGAATTATTTAAATAATAAAATTAAATGACAAAATCAAAGAATATTATTTAAATGATAAAGTGAGGTGACAAAGTCAAAGAGAAATATTTAAATGATAAAGTAATGGAGAAATTTCTAATTATGGAAAGTGGCTAACCCTAAAAATGAGGAAAATAGGTTAAGTGACCTATAAATGGGTTAAGTGACCAGGAAATAGGTTAAGTGACCTATAAATGGGTTAAGTGACCTAGAAGATGCTTCTAACGAAGATATTTGGAGAGTATAAATAAGAGGCAAGGCTCTCTCATTTGATATCACACTTGAGCATATTGAATATATAGAGGTGACTGAGGTAACCAAATGATATCTAAGCTGAATTTCAGAGAGAATATGAAGAAAAGAAGGCCAAAATTCAAGGGAGGATAAATTTTTTTGATGATGCTTTCTAAGGTATGTTATTTACAAGTCATCTCACCATTTTCGCAATAACGTTTTTCTAGAATGATTCAGACCGTGAAATTGATAGTTCATTGAGGAAACATATCCAAGTATTTGTGGTAAAAAAATTTAGCTTGTGGGTCGTTGTATTTTTGGAGCTACACTCCGTGGAAAATAGGGTTTGTGGCTAGTCCTGAAACTAGTCTAAAACAGATGTTTTGGGTAAAAACATCATAACTTCTTCATAACAGATCCAAATGAAGTAATACCAAATGTATTGGTTAGAGTACAGTATGTAGTATGTTGTGTAACATTTTCAGATCGATTCAACAAATATTCTGTGTGGGGCACGCTCTACAAGGTCACTCTCTAGAATAAGCCAGAATTTAGCAAGGTATGTCATTTTTGCTATAACTCATTTTCTGAGAGGTGTCAAGTAGTGACACTTGTAGGAATTGCATAAAACACACTTAAGAACATTGTATATCATTTTCAGAGCTTTATGCATTACAGGTACATAGTTATGATTATTCCAAGTTAGGGTTGTTGACTAATCCAAAACTAGTCATGTGAGACTAAAGTAAATTTTGATGAAAATGTTAGTCTCTTGTTGTTAAAGTTAAGGAAGGTTTGCATGTATGTGATCATATACACCAGCTCTATTACAGGGTTACAAATCAGATTTGGATAATGAAATTGATGAGGGCTTTTGGTTAAGGTACATGTTGGGTACATGGTTGAGACAAGTAGTTGATGAGTTGACACATACATGAGGTGTATAGTTGATGATGTTGGTACATCTTGATGAGTCATAGCTGATACATGATTGGTACATACTTGGTACATGGTTGGACGCACTTGTTAGTAGTATTGTTGACACATGATTTATGGATGATGTAACATACTTGTATTAATATATTATTAGAAGCCAATATTGATCTTGGTGATGATTATGAGTTGTTGTGTTATGGTTGGTTGATGCACATCTTTGAGACTTGTCTTGGTGATTGATCTTGGTGAGTAGATCTGATTTGGTTGATAAGATTGATGAGATAGATTGTTGTGATATGTTGTTTGGACAGGTTGTTGTGACAGGTTATTTGTACAGGTTTGGTGCATTGTTGATGCACTTGTTCATGGTACATGTTTGGTGCATGGTTAATGCACTTGTTCATAGTATAGGTTTTGTACAGGTTGGTTCATGGTTGATGCACTTGTTTATGGTACAAGTTGATTACAGGTTGATTGGTACACGTTTACAGCAGTATATCTCACAGTGATAGTGTGATAGTGGTTCCATCATTCTACTTATACTTCAGGGCGATTGGACGGGGCAAGGACAGGTGGTTGTAGCCACCTTCCGGTTGTAGCCGAAGAACATAGGGGGTTGTAGTCTCCTTCTGGTTGTAGCCAGATAATAGGGGACTTGGAGCTTTCCTCAGGTTGTAGCCTAAGAAACAAGGGGGTTGGAGCCTCTTTCTAGTTGCAGCTGGAAAACAAAGGAAGTTGGTGCTTCCAATGAATGTAATTCTTCAAGACATATAAGAAAAAACATTTTGTGGTTTTCTCTCGCTTTGGGTTTCCACATAAAACACTGGTGTACTGTGTATGTGTATGATTATTCATTTGTTCATTGCTTATTTACTCTGCAGTGATTGGATAATAATACTAGATTGATATAACAATTGGATTATATGGTTAAAAATGATTAAATTGCTCTATTAATTCACCCCGCCTCTCAGTGATCCAACACATGCTCCACGTTTTTAAAGGTTCTGGGATAAATGCTTATTTTTATTCTCGTCTTGGGCGTGTAATACCTAATGGGCGGGTAATACCTAATGTTCATTACATCATGATGTTATGTTCGTTAACATAATATACCTAACATTAATTATGTATTAACTCCTAGCCATGTACTTATGGGTTATGATGGTTATCTTGACTTGTCATTTCCCTATATAAGAGTAAGATATTATAATTCTTGTATGGAATAAAAGAATCTAATAATATCCCTCAAAAGAAGCTATCATACTCCTTTAGTTATATCACAAAATAGAGAGAAGATTTAGTTTCAAATGAATGAACTTTCTTTATTATAATTAAGAGATATGGTAAATTATGGATAAGCGTTAATCTCTAGTTAAGACTTCTATAATTTAGAGGGGTAGGATCTTGAGGATAAGCTTGTAAGTTTACTTGGGGTCTTATTGATCGTTTCCCTTCCTTTTATATATATATATATATATATATAGAGAGAGAGAGAGAGAGAGAGGGGTGGGCGGGGGACTGGAATTGTAAGTCAGCATGAGTTATATTTGCATTTTCAAATTTAGACTTGATCTTCCCTTAAAAATAAACCCATACATAGGGATATGTAAGTTAATGTGGGAGTTATCTTACTATGGCTCATGTATGAGGATGTATAAACTTCTTAAATGGATACATAGGCAACCTTGTCTTTTAATAATTCAACGTAAGTATGATCTCCTTAAAGGTAACTTGTAGATAGCTATGAAATTGTATTAATTTCTCACTATACAAGCTAATTAATATAAGACATTCTATGGGTATGTATATTTATTTGTGCTCTTGATTCATTTATCTTTATGAAATATCCTTCCACTACTTTACACACATTGTTGCTTGCAAATGATAAGGTTTAGTAGAATATCATGTTGCTCCATTAAAATAATGTGATATATGAATGATTAAGCGATTAGACTTATTTGTGACATGAATAAATTTGATGATTACTCGTGCACCTTGGAATTAATGTAATGTATGATTGGTTATATGTATTTACAGTTGGTCTCTTGATGATGGTGGGTTGCGTCAATTAAATTGATACATGTTTGAGTAGAATGGAATCTTGATGGAATGTTTCATAGTTGGCTAACTATTCCTTAATTGATATGTTTTTTTAATGGAAATTATCGTGGTATGAATACTTAATGTTGAAGTACGATTGTTTTAGAATTTAGATTTCTTGCGCGCCTTGATAATAATGTCATGTATGATTAATTAAGTGATTAGATTACTCTTGCACCATGAATAATTGATTTTTAATATTGATTGATTGATCTAGTTGATTTTTGGCTGATTGGATTAGTGAGATTTAGACACCTCCTTGTTCCTCAAAACAGTCGCCAGCCCCGACACCTTAAATGGTCAAAATCAATCGGATGAATCATGGGCTTGAGTGTTGCTTATGTGTCCTAGAGGTCCTAACCATGCATGATAGGTTGTGTGGGTAGTTATTTTAATATTCAGTGTCTAGTTGATCATTATTTACGTTTTGCCTCAGTTTATTGTGAGGTGTTCAACTGCATCGTTATTTATGTTTATGCATCGAACATGTGTTGTTGTTATTTATGTTAATGCGTGGGCCTTCTGTCTTTATTTATTTCGATGACATGTCACTTGTAATTCTTTTAATTATTATGTCGTGTTGATTATGCATTGTTATCAATTATGTTGTGATGATGACATGTCACTTGTTATCAATATATATTTCCAATACAATGCCAAGATAATAAACCAAACACTAGATAATATCCAAGACTGAGCAATGCGCCTCTCTCTTCCTTCTTTCGATAACTGCAACTTCCTTACATCACTATTTGTTGTTGTAATGGAGTGTTTGTTACATCTTGCAAGGTCATTCTCTTCAAGAATGAGTGCAATACTATACTTCCAGGCACAAAATTTATCCACACCTTCTAACTTGTCAACAAGCTTGGTGCTTTCATACATCTAGACTCGGTGCTGAGAAAATGACCAAAAATTTAAAGTGCTTAGAAATTAAATCTGAACTTACCAGGAGGTGCGCTTGGCTGAGGAGAGTAGGTTGGCGCAGTCTATTTTCAGAAAATCCAAATTTTACCCTTTGAAATTGGGCATGCGCAAATCTGGACTCGTACTTCTGGTACTGGTTCTGGTTTCCTAGTTTTCTAGTACCAGTGAAAACTAGGGTTTCACTTTCTGGAGACTCTGGCCACTGAAAAAGCATGCTCAAGCTACCAATGAGTTCACTAGACTAGGGTGCACTTCCCTATATGGTTTATAGGTTGAAATTTCCTTCCAACAAAAGCCCTAATTTTCTTGTACGACAACAATGATGTTTTTGGTTACCCAGTGAAAGGTGCTCTATTCAGTCAAGCTTTGATGCCATGTTAATTTTAGAGCTACCATTAAGTTCTTTTCAATTTACTAGACAATATTAGTATAAGGATCAATGAAAGAAACACAATCACAAGGTACACAACATCTATCCTAGGAAACCTTCACGGGGGAGAAAACCCAACAAAAACTTCCTTAATATATATTTCCAATACAATGCCAAGATAATAAACCAAACACTAGAGAATATCCAAGACTGAGCAATGCGCCTCTCTCTTCCTTCTTTCGATAACTGCAACTTCCTTCAAACTTGTGCACTAGATGAGTGACTTGAGTGAGTGAGTGAATGAGGTGCTAGCCTCTCTTATTTATGTTGGCTGAGGAGTGTTAGGGTGGTGTCTCTTCATTGGGTAGGGATGAATTCTCCAACTAGTGGCTAAAACCACTTTAATTAGCCCTAGGGGCCGACTTCTCAATTAACATCATATAATTAGGGTTTGACCAATCCACAAGAGGGGATTTGGTCATACATAAGTCCCGACATGATCAATTCACAAAAGGGGATTGATCTATAAGATAATAACTCAATAATAAGTAGAATATACTTCACAGTTATAATATTTCAACATACAACTCATATGCTTTGGTGTTATATTGATAGGAGAGTCTCTCACGACACCATTTTGAAAATTTGTGTAAATATCCTTTGACATTTTAAACTCTTTGGATGGTGACACAACCACCTCTCTAATATTTTTTGGCTCTGCATCACCTAATACAAAATGAATTAGAAATTGAAAAAAAAATTACTATATCAGGAACTTCAACCTAAACATTGGAATAAACTTAATTCCATAACCAAATATATATTGTTTTATAGGTTTGGCGGTATTTTTGGTGAGCATGGCCTTTGCATCCATTTGAACATTTCACTATCAAAGGTCTCTAGAACTCTAATCCCAATATTCACTTCATCCTATATGAAAAAAGTCTAGAACCAAAATTTTCAAGGACATGGTGACAAGTTTAACCAACTAACACCTATGATAAAGACAATAATATTGAATAAGATATTTCTTAACATTGGATCTATCAAGCACCGAGGGGATCAAATATCTTGAGGTGTAAATGTTTTTGTCATTTAAAATGGATCTAGGCACAACTAAAAAGAGGGATATCAATATTTCTATGTAAAAATCATATCTATATCATTTATATTTATGTGTAAGTCTTGATCTCTCTTTTATCTCTCTATATAGCACCTTTTTTATATTAGGTGTACATATCGAATATCTGGAGATATTTTTATTTTTGTTTGTATCTATGTTTGGATAACATATAGTACTACTATAATTTGTTATAAGTATTATATTTTTTTAAGCCAATATGTAAGCATTACCCACATGAAAAATGTGACAACATCTCTATCATATCGGACAATAAAATGACCCTAACAAATATATTACCCTTAAGTTTCATATAATTCATTCCATAATTTTTGTCAATTGGGTTTATCTTGGGTGTTTGGGAGGAATGACTATTATCCTCCCCACCCAAGTTCAATTCTTGCAAGTGACATGTTGAACTCTTAATGCGTATATCACTGTAATGGCTTTGACCCTATTGTTGACTGGCCTTATGCCTTGAAGATTCTAAGGTTTACCCTAGGTACCATCCTTTAAATGAGAGGAATTACTTGAGGGCTTTCCTCGATCTTTGTAACATGGAAAAAACTATTCCATAACTTTTGTGAAATTCAATGGTTATTGAGGTTACTCATCAACATAACGAACAAATATGAAGAATGACAGAAATCAAGCATTCTAATAAGGAATTGATAAAAGACGTTGAGACCTTTTCAATACTCACCTTTCACCCCCAACCACAAGAATAGCACATGTACTAGTTGGTTTTGTTTCATCCTCATAATAATGCACCTGTATGAAACAAAAAAATAATTTCTAATATAAGTGATTTTTAGGGAAACAAAATATTCTTGCAAATATTGGCCAATTGAAAGTATAAAATGATGAAAATGAACAACACTGAAGATAATGGAAGTTACATTGACTCCAATGGCATTTGCATTTTTCTTCATATCTACCCCAAACTCGTCCTTCCCAATGCACACACCCAATCTAGATTGTTGCACAAGGAATTTGGAACTAACCCAACAATTGTCTTTCCATTGAAAAGACCTGCAAGAAATCACTATAGAATAACAATCTAATATCATAGAATAATAATTATATAAAAAATAGGCATAAAAACTTGTAAAATATTCTAAAAATACTAAACGGAAAGACCTAAATGAGCTTCTCTTGGTTTCAAGAATAATTTATTCTCTACTAAATAGGGCCAAGCACATGAAGGTGGAAGCTCATCTAGCTCCTCAACACCCCCTCACATCACTCTCAATTCTCCATACCCAATATATCTACTAGAAAATAACTGAAACTAACATAATATTATAAAACATATAAGATTAACACATAAAAGGCAACAACACAAAAACAACAACAACAACAATAATAGTTTATATTAATAAAATTGACCATTCACTTCCTATGTAGTTTCTCATTTAAAAATAAAATATTAAGCGACATGTTCATTCCCTTTGGGCCTTCATTTGGCGGATGCATACTTGAAGATATTACACATCTTGGATTGTGTACAAGTGCCTCATGAGTTAAAGGATAATTGACTACAAAAAATGGATTAAAGTGATATGGTTAGTGATTATTGACATATAAATTGTAAATCATTAATGTTGAAACTTCCATTTAACAATTCAATAAAATATAATAATGATTTTCATTACTTGATGGAATAGTGGACACCAACATGGTTTGGGCATCAATATCTTCCTCTTGCCTCCCAACACCCTCATTTATAGGCTCCACCCTTGAAACAATAAAAAAATTATAAGTATACCAAATACAACTAAATAATGATCATCATTATACATCCAATTTTAAACTCATAATATTGTCATGGGGTTGCTCTACATTTCCAACCTAATCATCATTGGTGTTCTCCTACATAAAAAAACAAAGACATTAATTTATAGGCAATATTAAACAATTGTGAATGGGTTTTACAAATAAACAACATTAAGAATCGATAAATTTTATTTACCACAACATTAAATTCGGGAGTTTGTGATTGTGTCACCATACTTTCTCTATGTTCAACCAAGCCTTTAAAATCAAGCTTGAACACAAACCTAAGTTCTTGTTGGAAGGCTAGAGACTTGTACTTTCCCCCCTAGATTGCATAACGTCACGAATTTTAATTCTCATATGTAGTTAAATACAAGTTTAATGATCATAGCACTGAAACATTTTAATTATTTGGTACTTAAAATTATGGTTTTCACCTTAAGGTAACCACCGTAGCCAAGTTTGTGCTCACTGTGTTTCTCTAAGATCACCTTGGTGGCCTTTGATGTAACAACCCCTTCGTTATGACAACCAGCGCTAGATAACAGACATTTTTTTGTTGCGTTAAAAACCACGTCACCGTTAGTGGAAACACCATCAACACATAGTTCACTTAAATTAACGAAACAAAAAAGAATTGTTAATCATTACAACACGATGTCAGCGCATCATCATCACCATCGACTATCATCCATTCATTAATCCATTAATTCTTAAACATCTACAATCCATGGTGCCTAGATAAAGTCATCGTTATTCCAATTATTAATTCACAGCATGATCAAGGTGCAAGGTAATTATTCCTAAATTTAAGGCGCAGACGAAATAATCAATAATCCATCCGGTATCAACATTGATTCACTGGCGCCCGAGAACCCATCACTTAGTCATTACACATCAACCATTTTTTCCTAGCGCAAGCAATCCAATGAATAACAACATTCCTTACTTCATATTTCGTTCACGCAAAAGCCTAAAACCTATCATCAATATTCACAATAATTTCGTTGCGTGCTAGGAGTCGAACATCTAAAATCATCATCCCTCTCATAAATTTTCATTTGCGTAGAAATTCAGTATTTAGACAATTATTCAATTCATTAATGTCCTTGTGCGCTAGGATTCTAACATCTAAAACCATCAATCCTATACATTAAAAAGGTCAATGTGCGAGAAGTAAAACATCAATAACAATCGTTCCTTCCAAAATTTATCATTTTGTGAGAGGTAATTAACTAAACCAATCATTCATTACCTTGAACTTCATGGTGCACTAGAGATCTAACCACTAGAGTAACCATGTGTAAAATTTATCGGAGCGCGCAATTAACTATTAACCTAATCATTCATCGACAATAAAAATTCAATACGCAAAAGGAAATCATCGATCAATCCTTTATCTATTGCATAAATACCAAGAAAATCACTCCTCTCAAGAAACACATTCAATTTAGATGCTACCTTGCATTGTGCATCCAATTTATAAGGCTAATATACATCAATCAAGAATAGTAATCAAAATGAAGTTTAAGGTTGCATCCCCATTTAAAAGAATTAGGTGGTTGATCATCACAAGAAACATGGAAGAATTCCAAGACTGCCTCACAAGAAGTTCAACTTATAAGTAAGCATTAAGAAAATCAACTATGATTATACCATAATGAAAGCACTCACAATTTAACATCCAATTCGTTTAGGTTTTTATGAAACAAAACATAAATTACCATAACCATTAATAATCAGAGGCTGAAATACATAACCAAATAAGGAACAAGGAGGAGTTTCCAGAATCTATTCTAGCCCCAATCCGATGCAAAAACTCAGATATTTGTTTCAGACCTCCCCTCCATTAGGACCTTGGAACGGCAATAAATTTCTGACAAGAAAAAATTCGAAATAAAAAGGATACATGCAGCAATGGCATTGGGCAATATGCATGTCAAGATGAGGTGAAGGGAGAATAAATGTTACAAATAACACGGAGATATCATTGCAATTCGTTGAGGCACCAATTCGAAATATCGGACGAAAAGCTAGGCATCAAAGTGAGTAATCATTGGAATACGCAGAGGTAACAATGCTAAGTCATGGGCAGCAAGGATTCAATATAGCGTGGCACTGGGACCATCTTGAAGCGAAATTACTAACATCCCCAAAAAGGATTTACGAACAAGGGAGATGTGAGATGCAATCCATGCAGACTGTTATCCTCGTTTTCTAGGGATAACTAGGAGATCATGTCTCGAGGCCCACAGGTCCTAGACATGGAGTACTAAGAGCAGGATTGACCTGAGCATGGCCCTGGAGGGCCCATATTTCTTCTCCTTCATTAGACTTGTCCTGTCAGCAGCAGCAGCATCCATCACCTTCGGCTTGGACTTGTATCAGAGAAGACTCTTGCTCCATGAGGTAATTGGTCCAGGTAACATGGTATGTGTCATATTTGATCATTATAACCTTTAGATATATGCATCAAATTCCTTTTATTTCTGACAACTGCTTGGATCTTACATTAACCCACTTGACCATGGTTGGGGGGATTGACAGGGTACCCTAGCAAGCTTGTACCCATAGGTTTTGGTTTGCCACTGGGGGATTTTGAAGGGCCATCGTCCGCTCCCATCATATCATCACTCTTACATCTTATCTCCCACTCATCTGCCCCATTCCCCTAGTCCGTACATTAAGATGATCTGTTTGTGGGGTTACACCTTATCTCGTGGGAAGATGGGGCTAAAGGCCCAGAAGGTAAAAGCAGTTGGTAAAAGATAAAAGAAAAAAAAATGAAACCTAGAGATGCCTCACCCAGGGATCCCCGAGAAGGCAATAAGAAGCCTCTCAGCAAGAAAGAAGAGGGACCCGAAGAAAAATGACAAAACAATACCTAGCCAAGAGGATGGGGGGTCTCATCACGAGCCAACCCATTATGTTCATGGGTACCTAGAAGTATGACATTTCCATCATCTGGTTAACACGCCAGGGCAGTGACCTTTGGTTGCATGGCCAAGGGAAAGGGGGTCTCATCATGAGCCAACCTTATCATTTCTGTGAAAGTGCTTGTGGGTAACACTATCAGCTCTGGTCACCATGCCAAGGCAGTGTCCTCTAGTTATTCCTTGAAATAAATAAGAAAAAGAAATAAAGAAAAGAAAGAATAAAGACAATAAAAGGGCTTGGAAAGAATTGCATCCATGAAAGGTACAACTCGCCTTCTACAAAGGCACCCACAGGTAATATCGTATACCCCTATCTTTCACTCTACCTGTATGTCTGGACATCCCTCAACCACATCACCTTGTTTTACATGGCTTGGATGATACCCTCTGGAGACTTACCTTTTCTTATGGATGCTGGCCCAATAGGGTATTTTGTCTTTTTCTTTGGCTTTGTATAGTAGGTCATTGTAATATCTTTGAGCTATTGAATGATATACCAGGGGTTTTATGCATGTATTTGATAAAATTAATGATGAAATGTGATTCGCATTGCTATGATCCTTGTGACTAATGAGCCCATGGAGGGCGAAGTTTTTGATGTGCAGGATCATGCCCGACGGACAGGTACCAGTTGGACCAGTACACATGGGGAGATGATTAGCTCGGACCTCCATGGGGATGAAGAGCCCATCAGATGGTTGTTGGGACCCCATCAAGGGCAGAAACAGGATAGTGATTGGATGAGCCTTTGCACATGAGAAGAAGAAGGACGTTCCACCCAGGACACTTTGGCTAAGCTCAGCCCAGGGGGGTTGACCCACTTCAGATGGAACGTTTTCCTTTTGATGGTCAGGACGTCACCCATGAGGCTTGGACGTCACCTTGAGCGTGTGGCAGTCAGGGATGATTTTAAGGATGGAAAATTATTTTAAAATGTAGAAACCTTGGCGAATCCTACTAATCCTTCATATGCCAACTATAAATGTTTGGCAATATTTTTGTAAAAATATTCAAATTTCTAAGGATTTTATATAGTTTTTATAAAATTTTGGTGATTTTTAAGGTAAAATAACTTTATCCTATAGAATTTGGGCGAATCGTTTTTAAAATAGCGAATCTCATTTTTGGAAAAACCATGGAAAATTAGCCCATGAGCGAAATTTAGCCCCTAAAATCATCCATGGTGGCAGTTTGATAGGACGACTGGCACATGTGGCAGCTTGGAGGAGCCCAGAAAGGGCTAACGTCTGACTTCTAGATGTTGGACTAGCCCCAAAAGGGCCTGACGTCTCCCTCAGAGGGGCTTGACGTCCCACTTTTTGCTCATTTATGTCTTTCACTTCACAGTTAATGTAAAAAACAGTATGATTCTGGTTTTTAGCCTTGTCAACTATTTTTAATGGCCTAATTTTAAATTAAAGGTCATGATACACTATATATTGAGGATGTTTTTCCCTCATTTGAACATAACAAAACAACTCACACTTGTGAGGTCTAATTTTTGCACCCTAGTTTGGGTATTTGGTCTTTTAAAGGAGGTGCACTTGTTGATGGAAGGCTTTTCTTGGCACATTTTGGCATTTCTCTTAAGGAAGGTTTACAACTAGGGTTTGCACATGCTTTTCTTAATGATATGTAAGTGCTTTTCCTACAAAACTTCTTGATTGAATGGTTGTAGGTTAGTATTCTTGCATTTACTTATAAATTTGTTGATTTTAAAACCCTAGGTGACAAGCACACAAGTAGGTCATTGTCTCATGTCCCCTTAGAGAGAAATTTTCAGCCATTGACGAAAGAATAAAGAGACTAGCCTTTGCTACACTCTTCTCACTTCTTCCCTTAAGCTAGCCTTGATTTTAAAGGTTAAAAGGAGGGTGACGTCCTAGGCCTAGGTTATTTACACCTAGGGTCGTCCATCTTCTAGGGTTTTAGTGATAGAGCCTTGCCATTGCAAAACTCTCCCTCATTAAATCCTCTTGTTTTCAATCTTTTCCTTTGCTAGCCGTTTTGCCAAGTTTGACCTAAAGAAGAAGGAAAGAGCACGAGGCCTTGCTTAAGCAACACTAGAGTGAGCCTCTTTCCCCTAGGGTTTTGATTCTAGGGCCCTCCCATTGCAACACTCTAGAACACTTCCCTCTTGTCTTTAGCCTATTGCTCCTTCAACTTTGCGTCCTCTCCTTGAATGACTCCATATACCCTTAGGAACTGATCTTAGACACACAACGTTGAAGTCCTAGTGTCCAAAACAACTCTCAAAACTTTGAATGTTGAAACCCTAACTAACCAAGCTAACCCTAACTAGGCTGACGTCATAGTTGGTTATCCCATCTTGATGCAGCAAACATTGATAATAAGCAATTAGATGATGGTTAAAGGAATTTATTGAGTAAATGATTGATTGGATATATTGTTTGCTATATCATCTCAATAGTTATTGATGAATTGATATTTTTGCATTGCTATATTGACAAAACGTTGATCTCATTAATAGTTGTTGTTTCATTGCTTATATATAATTGTCGGATAGTCATATGAAGTACTAACCCATTGAGTTATAGCTTGCATATATATATGTGTGTGTGTGTGTGTGTGTGTGTATTTGATATTTCTACATTACTATATTGACAAAACGTTGATCTCATTAATATCTGTTGTTTCATTGCTTATATATAATTGTCGGATAGTCATATGAACTACTAA
>ML794810.1:251693-264755 GCA_009831015.1 Picea engelmannii | reverse complement strand
GGTAAAATCTCTACGTAGTGTGTTTTCCATTTACTTTCTTATTTAAATGTGTCTTCTCTTTTCCTACTAAGTTTAGTGTGGATGTATATTTCCTAACATGTGGTATCAGAGCCAAGTTGGCCAAGTTGTGAAGTTCTAATACATGTGGTATAAGAGCCAAGCTAAGTCATTTTGTTAAGTAGATATTGGATCTTAGCTAAACCCCAGGTCTAGTGAGAGTTATAAGTCAGATATCTTTAAAGTTGTGCTTGAAAGAATGGCAAGTAGTTCGAGGATAGAGATCAAAAAATTCAATGGCCATAATTTTGAGCTTTGGAAGCTTAAAATTGAAGATCTCCTTGTAGATTGAGAACAATGGGAAACAATTTGTCCCATTCTAGCAAGTATGTCAAAGGAAGAATGGGAGAAACTCGAAAGAAGGACAAGGAGTACAATTTGACTTTATCTTGCGAATTCGGTGATGCTGAATGTTTGAGGTGAAGACTCAACCAAGAAAATGTGGGACAAGTTGGGAAGCTTGTACTAATCGAGATCCTTGGTAAATAATTTGTTCCTTTGGAAGAAACTATATCTTCTGAGGATGAGTGATGGGAGATTAGTAACTAAACATTTGAATGCACTCAATACTATAATAAGCCATTTATCATCCATGGATATTAAAATCACCGAGGAGGAGAAATGTATTAGTGTATTATGTTATTTTCCATAATCTTGCGATAGCTTAGTCATGGTTATAGGGAGTAATTCAACCACATTAGCACTAGAAGACGTGGTTGCATCTCTATTATAAGAAGAAATGAGATGGAAGAACATGGAAGGATCGACCAAAGATGCCTTAATGGTGAGAGGTCGACCGATCGACAGAGATAAAGGCAAATTCTCTGTTAGAAAGTCTAAGTTGAAGGGAAGATCTAAATCCCCAGTTCAATCAATGAGAAAAAGTTGGAAATGCAGTAAAGTTGGGCATTACAAAAGCGAATGCAAGTCAAACACAACAAAAGTCAATACGATATCCAATGAGAAGCGATCAAATGAGAGAAAGACTACTCTGGATAAAGGAGGTGTTATGTATATGGTGTTGACAAGTACACAGTTAGATCAACATGTTTGGTTGATCGACTTAAGAGCATCCTTTCATATGACACCTAACAGAGAATGGTTCTGCGAATTTTAGAGATATGAAGGGGGAGATGTGTTCTTGGAGGACAACTCGACAACCAAAATTTTTGGACGAGGAAGAGTCCAATTGATATTGCAATATGGGAGGAGTACAACCCTTCCAAGTGTGTTAAATATTCCAAGTTTGGAAATAAACACAATATATGTCAACAAGATGAGTGATGCAAGTGTGCACACTATATTTTAGAAGGATACAAGCAAAATGGTTAGGGTTATGATGGTCTTAATGAAAGATGTTCGGATTGGAACCCTATACAACTTGTTAGGGAATGTTAACTCAATTGGATGCAACAACATTGTTGTTCCTGAAGTCGACTCAACTCGACTTAACTCAGGCTGAGTCAATACAAACTGACTAGAATGTTCTTCGTCAAGTTGACCTAACCATGTTATGGCACTAGAGGATGGGACACATTGGAGAAAAATAACTTCGAGATATGCACAACAAAGGTATGGTCAAAGGTTTTCCTCATTATAATTTTGAAATCAATTTTTGTGAACATTGCATATATGGAAAAAAAATTGGGTTAGCTTCCCATCTAGAGTGACAAGGGAAAAGGGGATTCTGGAATTGATACATAGTGATGTGTTTGGGCCTATAACAATTCCTTCACTTGGTGGATCCATGTATTATGTCTCCTTCATAGATCATTTTTCCAGGAAGACATGGATATATTTTCTGAGGAAGAAATCAGAGGTTTTCAAGAAATTCAAAGAGTTTAAATATCTTGTTGAAAACCTGACAGATAAGGTCGAGGTGACAATAAATGATAATGGTGGTGAATTATATGGAAAGTATTTTCAGCAGTTATGCAAGTAGTGTGGTATAGCATGCCAAAACACCACACCATATACCCCACAAAAAAATGGAGTCACTAAGAGAATGAACAAGATGTTGATGGACAAGGCAAGGAGCATGCTTAGTGGTGCAAGGCTCGCACAACAATTTTGGGTAAAGACCGCCAACACTGTAAAATATTTGGTAAATATGTCTTCTTCATCAGTGCTAGTCAACTCGGCTCCACATGAGGTGTGTTTTGGTAATAAGACTTCACTTTCACATCTCAAAGTGTTTGGTTGTGATGCATTAGTACATGTTCCCAAGGAAAAGAGGGGCAAGTTGGACAAGAAGGCGGTCAAGTGTATTTTCATTGGATACAAGGTTGGAATGAAAGGATATAAGCTCTAGGATCCTGCATCAAGGAAAATAGTGTACAATAGAGATGTGGTCTTCGGGAAAGTCAAAGAAACTTCCAAGTCTGAAGAGGTTCAAACAGAGAAATATCCAAATAAGGTGAGGTTTGAACTGAGGAATGAAGAAGATGATTCAGTTGAGTCGATTGAATTAGATGAAGAGGTGGAACAACCAACTCTGGTTATAAGGAGGTCTAAACGAGTAAGAAAACTAGTTTAAAGGTGTAGTCACCCAATTCCCATTATGCATTTGTGTTAATTTCCACTGGCAAGGAACCCAAGTTGGTCAGGGAAGTAGTCCAAGTTGGTCAGGGAGGTAGTCAACTCGAGAGAGAGTAAACTTTGGAAGGATGCCATGGTCGAAGAAATGGAATCCTTGCAAAAGAATGAGACATAGTATTTGGTTGAATTACCTAGTGGAAGAAAATTTATCGATAGCAAGTGGTTTTTCAAGAAAAAAATGAATGCAGTAGGTCAAGTCAAAAAATTCAAAGCTTGACTGGTAGCGAAAGGATATTCCCAAGTCGAAGGAGTCGACTTTAGTGAAATTTCCCCTATTGAAAAATTAACTTTCATTAGACTACTAATGTCTCTCGCTACAACATTTGATCTCGAGATAGAGCAAATGGATGTGAAGAAAATGTTCCTACAAGGGGACCTAGAAGAAGAAATCTACATGAAACAGCCTGAAGGTTTTGCAGTAAAGGGAAAGAAAGAGTTAGTCTATGAGTTGAAAATATCTCTTTATGGTCTAAAGCAATCACCAAGGATGTGGTACCGAAATTTCGACACATACATACTTAGTTTGGGATTTGTGAGAAGCAAGGTTTATCATTGTGTATATTTCAAGGGAGGAGGTGGGCATTTCATATATGTGGCATTGTATGTCAATGACATGTTGTTGGTCGAAAATAGCATGGATGCAATAAAGGAGGTGAAGAAGCAGCTATCCTCCAAATTCAACATGAAGGATCTCGATGCAGTGAAATTCATTATGGGAATGAAGATCAAGAGAAATTGGGCAGTTAGAAAGCTTTGTTTGAACCAAAGGAATTACATTGAAACAATCTTGAAATGTTTCAACGTGCAGTATTGCAAACCAGTCAAGGTGCCAATTCTCGTGGGAGAAAAAATAATTGTTGAGTAGTGTCCAAAGACAAAGGAAGAAATAGAGGACATGGCACATGTTCCCTATGCAAGTGATGTTGGTAGTCTGATGTATGTGAAGGTCTGCACTCGACTAGACATTCCTCGTGTAGTGGCAGTATTTGACCAGGTACATGTCAACACCTGGGAAAGAGCATTGGATATTTGTCAAGAGATTTTTTAGGTATTTGTGTGGCACAATAGATTATGCTATATGCTACCAAGGGAAGCTTGAAGCTGACAAAGAAGTAGAAATACATGGCTTTTTCAACGTGGACTATGTTGGAGATCTAGATCGACTAAGGTCAACCAATGGATATGTGTCCAAGATGTTCAATGGAGCAGTTAGTTGGGTGAGTAAGCGATGGGTAGTCGTAAATTTGTCGACAATAGAAGTTAAACACATAGTAGCCACTCATGAAAGTAAAGAAGCAGTATGGTTGCATCAACTATGTTTAGGGGTCAAGTTTGAGTAGAGAGTTATAAAGATAAACTACGATAATCAAAGCGCAATATTTCTGTCAAAGAATCCAGCTTATCATTCTAGGACAAAGCATATTGATGTATAATACCATTTATTGAGAGACATGGTGGAAAATAACAAGTAGTTGCTGGAGGAATTAGACATGTTGGAAAACATTGCAGACTTTTTGGCCAAGTCTCAAAGTGTTGTGAAGTTCTCTTGGTAGAGAGAAGCAATGGGCATTGTTGCCTTGGATCAGTGAACATATGTTCATGTTCTCCTATATCATGAAAGAAGACAATAAGTGGATAATGTTGGGTTTTTATATTCTTTTCAATGAAAGAACATACATCTGACTATCTAGTCCAGGTGGATCGAGTTGGGATAATTCAACCAACGAGTCAAGTTGATTCGATATTTAAGTTAAAGGTTGAAGTGATCGACTAAGAAAGTCGAAGTGTTGACGGGAAATTCGAAAGGTCGGTCAACAAGAGGTCATCAAGGGGTCGAGTGGCAACCGACTAGAGGTTGACTAGTAGCTGACCGGTAATATGATTGAAGTCGATTGTAACAAAATCCCAATATTTGTGGGATCTACAGCCAATGTTCTCGTGGATCTATAACCATTTTTGGGTGCCATGATTTAGGGTTTTGCATATTATAAATCCTATAAATAAGGCGTGTTGTAATTGCATTATGTTAATAAATATTTAGAGGTTGTTGGTCATGTAGATGTAAGACAAATTGGATGAAGGGTTGTTCTTGTGTAAAGCAAGAGAGTATGATGGCGATTTTGTCTTAGGTGTAGACCAAGGTTAGTCATGTAACTATTTGTTTTGAACGAATAAGAAAACAAGAGAGGAAGACACTCAAGGAATGTTGGTTTTTCCGTTTGGGTTTCCAGGGTAAAATCTATGTATACTGTGTTTGTCATTTACTTTCTTGTTTAAATATATATTCTCTTTTCCTACTAGGTTTAGTGTGGATGTTTATTTCCTAACAACAATGTGTTGACAGCCAACAAGATGTGTGCATCCCTTACTCAATCTATAAATAAAGCTTGATATGTAAATTGAGCAGGAGTCAAAAAGGGTTGCGTACAACATATTCAATATATAGTAGCTTGTTTCCACTGCACCTCACCCCTAGTGGCATGACACAACATAGATCACCCTTGCTCGATCTACAAATCAAGTAAGGTTCAGGGGATGTAAAATCCACTACCACAATGGTCTCCACTATGCGATACACAAAGGACTCAATCCAAGATTAAGTGGGGACTAGGGGTAAGACTCATAATTAACAACCTTCTACAATGATATCCCCCTATAGCACAATAGGAATTGATCTAAAAATTGAATGGGAGATTTAAGGGGATTGGGGATGTATTCCCTTCCATTCAACAACGGTCAACACCCAAACATTACATTTAAACCTTTACATTTTTAAAATATTTTATGAACATTTAAACTTTAAAAATAATATAAACAAAACTTAAATAATTTTTTTTAAATTCAACTTTAAATTAAACTAAAATTGAATAAAATAAAACGTTAAACAATGAATAAGTAAATAAATCATTGTAATGTTAGAATAGAAATATGGGATAACACGCATTCAAATTTTAGTGACTCGCTCCTTGTTATACAGTGGATGAGGAAGGAATCGGTAATGATGAATTTTATTGTGTACAATCTCTATAGGCAGCATTCTTACGTATCTCTTTTTGTCACATCTACAGGCATACGAATAGGTTGGCGAATAGCTTATCCAAAGAAGCACTACCTATGGATCGGGGCACTTGGTAAATCACAAAAAAACAAAGATGGGCATATCTCTAACCTCATACACGATCCTTCGGTCTCACTACAATTTTTTTTACTTCATAGTTTTTCTGATCTAAAATCTAGAACCTCTGGGTCTCACTACAATTTTTTTTACTTCATGGTTTTTCTGATGTAAAATCTAGAACCTCTACATGATAGAGGAAGCTCATAGATGATGGATGATGCTTTTCATTTTTTCCTTGTGATGATATTATGTTATAGGATACTTTCTTTTACAATTTTGTTTCTTCAAAAACACTACCAAACTTTTCATAGTTGATGGATAAATGATGATGGGAAGTGAGGAGAATGTAAATTCCTTTACAATTTTGTTTCTTCAAAAAGCCTACCAAACTTTTCATAGTTGATGGATAAATGATGATGGGAAGTGAGGAGAATGTAAAGAAGGAAAAAATATTTTTTGTGGACAATGTTTATAGGTTTTTGTAAGGGAATGTTTTTATTTCCAATACGACCTGGGGTCTTAGAGATAAACTAAGAATGTTTTTCAACATCTGATCATATAATTTTGTTTTATAAGTAAAATCACATATCTTTTTTTATTGGAAAAAATAAATTAATTAATATAATAAAAGAATAAGTAAAATCACATGCCTTTTTTCATTGGAAAAAATAAATAAATAAATCTATAAATTAATTAATATAATAAAAGAATAATGAATATTAATAGAAAAATGTTTTAAATAAATTAATTAATAACAAATTAATTCAAACACAAATAAATTAAAAAACATTTTTTTAATAGGAGCAATGGGTTATCGCCCATGGTTGTGTCGCTTACATTTCCACCTATTTATGTGGGTGATTTTTCATACTATATGTGTTATAATATAACACATATAGTATATTATATGTGTTATAATATAACACATATAGTATATTATATGTGTTATATTAAAGATTTGAAACTAGGTCATTACATGATAAGTACTCTAACTAGTGCTAAACATTAAATAATACTATAATAATAAACTCTAATTCTATTATTTTTTTTTTGGAAAAAATAACCATAACTTCTTCCATAACTGAAAATAAAAAGGTTACATTTTGCATCCAAGCCATGGTGATGGCATCAAGATTGAACAAAAATAATTTAATGCGGTCAAAAAAACTTTGAACATCAAATAGTCCAAGAAACTATCTGTTGTGGCTCACCTCCCACAACAACTCACATTTTAATTTTTATGGGTCCCTGGTTTTTGTTTTCCTTTTGTGCATAACTTCTCCCCTGTGAGGCATACATACCTTATTCACAAGGCAATACAAGCTTAATTCATAATTGATTCGGGATCATGTCCGTTAGAGTTTTTCATTCCATGCATCAACCAAAACTCTGATCATCGCACTTCGATTACTCTGGTGCATCCAATACACTCCCTTCATGACACCCCATAGATTATGAAACACAATCCCAACCTATCTCGTCTCCACGAGTCAATACGACCTGTCAAACTGCCACCTCCTCAAATGGCATCCTAAGATTGGACCCTCAACTTCCTAGTTTATTGATCTTCAATAAGTTGCCTTTATTTCTTTCGGGACTCCTCACCTTTTCTAAGGTATCGAAAGAATATTCCTTCAATACCATTCTCGTCGGAGCCCAATTCGTGCCCCATCCTCTCGAACTGCGAAGCTAAAACTCCGATAGCCTCTCAAACCTTCCCACGTGCATGTCCTGCACATTCTCCCAAGCTTAAAGAATATTCTGCGATACCATCCCCGTCGGAGTTCAAACATCTCCTCATCCTTTAAATCTATGATGGTCGTGTTCCGAAGTCTTGCAAGAAATGCACTTAGCACGCCTTTCTAGAAAAGTGAATATTCTTGCACCACCTTTCCTTCGGGGTTTAGTTTGAACCTCACCTTGACTACCTCAAACGCCAAGACCCTGATGAGTCCCACCTCCTCCCATAACGCTACCTATCGGTTGTTGGGTCAAGTCGGCACGCTTTTCTAAATATAAGAGAATATGCTTTCGATACCCTTTTCTTTGGAGCTCGAATTAGTCTGCGATCCCTCGCTCCTCGAATGCATGATTCTGATAACGGTCTTATTTTGAGCTCAACCTAGCGTGACCTCTGATGCAAGAATCCAAGCATCCATCAACCTGAATGAGCATTAATGACATAGATCATGGACATTAACAATAGAAGTTAAGACCAGATCAAGTAAGATTCTCGTACACACCTAAGTTATGGCACGTTTATTTTGGTTTAATATGTATTATGAGCTATAAAAAACTCTCGTATTTTGACACATCTTACTCTGTAAGTTTGCAAAGCATTTGTTTTGTCTTAACTCATGTTTTTACTGAGTGCTACTACACTGTTGCTGCAATCGCTCGATTACCGGTAACGGATTTTTTTTTCTTTTAATCATTCTTTTGTTGTTACAGTTAACGTGTTTTGTTTAATTAAGCTCATACTCATTTTAACGTGTTATTACCAAGACAATTTGGTAATCCATCATGGCAAGCTAGAACCCCAAAAGGTTGATGGGTTCAGTGTACTTCCAGACTACTGCAGGGACCGAACCATCATCTCAGTTGGTTGAAGCTTTAGTGACTCATACTAATCATCACATCGGTGAAGACCATTGCCCCAATTATGAAGAAACTTATAAGATCTTCAATTCTGCAGATTTCCCCACGGATGACGAGGATTTGGAAATGTCCCAGAATATCTTGAGAAGAAATATCCATCTAGTAGTTTCTCGACTACAGTTGTTCCCATACAATGATGCACCACAATGGTGCCTCAGACAATTTGATTCCAATATAGCGAACATCATGAGAAAACAAGGGAAGCGGGTAGCGTCCCTTAGACCTGAAGACATCGGCTCCAGATATCATCTTCCCACTCCCACATGCTCTCTAAACGAACCATTCTTAAAAGGGTTTGTCCAAGCAATCAAAGGACCAACAAAGAAGATGAATCACTAGTGGGTGGACAAAGACGAAACCCTCAAACAAGGCTAGAAATTAGTTCCTACCCACGGGCTCAAAACTCCCTACAAGTTGTTGGTAGCCATGCTCTGTCACCTGTATGGAGAAGAAAAGAGCACGCATTTTCAAACTGATTGGTTGCCTTTGGCACACACCATCATCAGCACGAGACAAATATTCAATTGGGCAAACATCTTGGTTTTCAACATATGTCTACACGCGAAGAATCTCCCAAGTATGAAGAAACCTTGTTTTTATATGCCGGCCTACATGATCAATGCAATTTGTTCTTCCGTACAGTTTCCTGACCTAGGGTGAAACTGGGACCAAAATCAACCTCCCATCCATGTATATTTCTCCCAATTATGAAGCATTAATTACAGACAACACTTTTACGATATATGCAATTTATTTCTTGCCCCTCCGCAGTCCGTCCTCTTCGGTTTCCCCAGAAACATAATCTCCTTCGAAGATAGGAATGGGATGAAAGGGGTAGTCGATTGGTTCCTCTATAAGTATTACTCATATATCAAGGTGTATGGAACCACCAGAGCTCCACACCTTTTTCCATATTTTGTCCCAGATCGTTTGTTGATAAGGGAAATTGCGTACCAAACCATGGGCCCAGGGGTTACTACACTATTGCAAACCAACAGCAAAAAACTTTGGCTAGTTGCCCCTATCCACATTGGAAGTTACACTATCTCCAATGGTAAACATGCAAGGAAAGAAGCAAAGGCCCTACAAGAGCTAATCATATGCTTGGGAGAGCCTAAAGGCCATGATCCTCACGAGCTGGAAATCAACCATGTCAGGTCTATCAGTCTCACTCATCCCAATATCCATTTTGTCAATTTTGAGGAAGATAATTTTAAGGGAACACTCTCTTATGATGAAGTCCTACACCAGTTGTCCCATGACGCTACCAAGCGAGAGCTTGAACTTTAACAAGAAGAGATCCAGAGGGAAACTTTAAACCAATTACAGAGGTTACTCTAGTGAGAAAAAGATATCGACGTCACCAAAGAGCAGGAGAAAACTAAGAAAGAAGAGCAGCTTGAACAAAAAAGGCTCTAGGCTGAGCAAGATTATCAAAAAAGACAAGTTGAGGAGAAGAACAAAAAATAACATGAGCGCATGGCACACTAGGCTGCACTCCAAAAGAAAGAAGAAGAATAATCCAAAAGGTTGGTTTAAGAAAAGGAAGCAAAGAAGTTAGCGGATGAAGCACAAGCCAAGAAATTGGTTGATGAGGATGAGGCAAAATGATTAGCCAATTAGGTTGAAGCTAAGAAGAAAGTAGATGAGCTATTGAAGTATAATTTAATCCGGACACCTAGCACTCCGTTGACTCCCAACCTGGGCATTGTGAACATACCTCTTCCGAAATACACTCCCATAAGCACCATTCTAGGAGATTCTTCCCTCTCCTCCCAAGCCCTGAATTTTGAGGCCTCTGTAGTAGCCATTGGAGACCACTACTTTGATAACATGACAAGAAGTATCGAGAAAAGGTCGGCCAAGAGGAAGAGAGGAGAAGACACTAGGTCAAAATCATCTACATGGATGGTATTAGAGTGGAAAGTAGGGCCTAACCCTGAAGAGAACACAGTGCAAGCAACTTCAACACTCAACTCTTTTGCAGAGTTAAATTCCTCATTTGTCCTTGAGGTAACCAATGCCCTCAGCACTACCAAGAATAGAGTAGTCGAATTGGAGACACAGTTAAAAAGTGTGAAGGACAAATTCATCATAAATGTCCAGAAAGGTGTAAACGCATCTGAGAGTCTCAATTCATAGAATATGAACAAATCCCTACAAGCACAAAGAGACCACATGAATATGGATTTTGAGAAGCGGATGAAAATCAAATGGGACACCCATAGAAACGAGTTAGAGGTGAAAAAGAAGAAACTCAACACAGCCCTAGAAGAGACCAGAGCCTCCATACACATTGTGGAATCCATCAAGGCACATGCATTGGCATTAAGTGAAAAATTAGTGAAAGAAAAGAATGAGCTCCTCGATATGCTAAGTATCATATGGGCTTAGCGACAGGAACAACTCATGTTGCAAAGCACATTGATAGAGAATCAAGAAATGTATCAGGAAGCGAGCGAAGCCTTAGAGGAGATGCTCAGTTGCCAAGATATGCACCAATGTCCACCTACCACACTATCGGTATATTTGAAGATGGAAATACTTAGATACCAAATGTTCTTTGACACTAGTAGAACTCTCTTCATGAGTGCTCGCTCCACCCAAGGATCAACAGTCGGCACTTGCACAAAACTATGGAGAAATGAAAATGATCTCGTCAAAGAGGCATGGGTACAACCAATGTAGTCCATCGATGAAACGATATCTGTCAGCGCCAGAATGGTTGAGGTGGAGGACCACAAGAAATCCAACCAGGCTAACATCCAAAATCTGAGTCAATTTGAAGAAAAATCAATTGAATAATACCTATTGAAACCCATCTGGCTCACCCACAAAATCCAATCCTTTGTAAAGACCACATCGAAACAGTTATATCAAGAGTGTCCACCAAAGTTTGCAATGGAGATTCGACCTTGGAGAGATTTCAATTAAGCAAATTCGAGAGCATATTAAGTGATCATTCCATTTGGAAAGAATACCCAGATCAATTATAGGAATAGGGAAATTCATGATTACAAATTCCACAGTTCCTTACAGATGTTACTTTCTTCGGTTATTATAATCTCAATTTTGAATTCGGAATACGAAGAGTCCCTTTTTGTGAAATGGCCCTAATTTCATGATTTCAATAGAGAACAATTGTAAATAGTCGCCCCTCACTATAAACAAGGGCATTGTCCATTTGAAATGGATTTTGGTTTCAGAATGTAGCAAGACAGTATTTCTACTGCAAGTTAATTTGAACCGAGAGACATTTTTAGTTGAATATTATGGTATTGATGTGTATGAACGTGACTATTCTATTTATGCATCTCTCTTATTGTAAACTGTGAATATTCGTTGATGAATTACTTTTGAATTAATGTTTGCAGTTCAAGTTACCATGATTTTTAGAATGAGTACATCGATAGCGTAATATGGTTAACTAATCAAGTTATGCTATTAAACTTGTATATTACTTGTGTTGAGAATTTATTCTATGCAAGTAATACATATATCTAATTGTATTCATCTTTTCTTTTAGTTTACTTCTGATCAGGATAGGTTAACTTAGAATTACTTAGAAACTCCATCGTACAATAATAATCATTCACCTTAGCTTAACTTTGGTTTGTCAGATTTACTTCTTTTTTTATATTTTTTTAATTCATCTAAGAACCTTCGGTTCTCAGATTCATATTTTGTTAGTATTTTAGTTAGTTGGTAACCAGGAAAAAATCTGGTCAGAAGCGTTACCCCAAATGAGAGTGGGTCTAATTGGGACCTACCATCGGTTTATTACCTCATCTGATTGAGCGGGTCATTCTTGCCCATCAACAGAAATGACGCTAGAAGGAGGGCAACAGAACTGAATCGTTGCAGTCAGAAGCTCAAACCTTTCATGTTATGTCCCGCAAGTAAGCTTTTCCTTGACAAGTGATTCCCCCTAAGTTCGCTCTGAACATATTTTCTTCCCTTCGGAGTATGTTGTAAACACGCCAGCTTAGGTCAGTACTCACCACACTTTCGCTCACCCCAAAATGTCCTTTTCTTCCCCTCAACCTCATCTCCTAACCATGTTAGAGATTAAATCCATAGTCAGACACTTGACCAAGTGAACCAACCGTGCCCTGACTAGAAAACTTAGCATGCAGACGGGAAATGTACCCTTGGATTACTCTCTTCTTCAAAATCAGGAATACCTTCAACATACAGACCCTTATTTCGTTGACCTAGATTCCTATCAAGAAAATCATTCAGATGAGACCCTTGAATATCACGTCCTTGAAGATACTTTTGATTTCCACAAGACTTCAAACTTTAATCTTGAATATTATTCATTACTCAGTGGAGCAGGAGGTAGACAACCCTCACCTCATGAGTCGCCCCCTCACACTCCAAGAGACGAGTCAGAGGATAACTCCGATGAAAGAGACGAATATGAGAGAAAACCCGAAGATAACCCATACCGTATCATTGTATATCAACCTCCAAACATGGTTGGAGTGTGTTATCACTCCAAGAAACCCTTTGTGGTTGCAGACCAAAGGTGCTTGGTAACTTGAGAAATTATAAATAATGAAAGGTTGGATCAATGGGATAACAGAAAGTAACTAATGAGAAGACAACTCACAATATAATCAAATGAA
>ML794810.1:236575-251593 GCA_009831015.1 Picea engelmannii | reverse complement strand
ACAATCCAAATTATTTTTAAATCAAACCAAAATCTAAAATTTTGCAGCTAGAAGACTCAACAATGAATTGAGGAATCTATGAATAGCCATGCTATTCACCATAAAACCTGACCAAAATGACGGTGCTATTTTGGGAGTTAACAGAGTGAACACTAACTAGAAATTGTTGAGTGTGTGTTATAGTCTTTGCATGTGTGTGTGTGGGCATGTCAGATTCGACAACTATGTCTGACAATCCCAACTTCCCCTGTCCGTTGTGTCATGTGCGTCGGGCACTTTCCTTGAGGGGCCAGGTTTGGTCCCCCTTGGTTACACGCAATGTTCGACTCTGGGGCGGTAGCCCAGAGTCGATGGGGTTCGGGGCAACGCCCCAA
Source organism: Picea engelmannii (assembly GCA_009831015.1). Lineage (NCBI taxonomy): Eukaryota > Viridiplantae > Streptophyta > Pinopsida > Pinales > Pinaceae > Picea > Picea engelmannii. Next base: position 251,219 of record ML794810.1, on the reverse strand, counting down.
AATTTATTTATTTTGGGTGGTTTTTGCTATTTTAGCGGATTTTGCTATTTTTAGCGGTTTTCTAAATTAATTTTGGATTAAGGGATTAGGGTTTTGGTAGCTATGGAATACCTAAAAAATTGTATATATTGTATGGTGAATGGTGAAATTACTATAGTGAAGATTTGAAAGGTGTGGCACCAAGGAAGGGTTTCCAACGTAAATCTTTGTGTACTATGTGTATGAGCCATTGATTAATTTATGTTTTGCTTAGGAATTTGTATGCATTGCTTTACTTCACAGATTTAAAACTTACAAAAACCTCCCCCCTACCATCCCTGGTTGTTAGTTGACGCAATCATTGTACTAGGGATCTAGCATGACATGCCAAGACACCCTGAGAAGTTCCTGCTTAAATTTGACCGTGAAAAAAAGTGATCAGTTGAAAACCATGTTAAGAAATTCCTATTGGCTATAAGGTTACATAGCATTCAACATGAATACGTCGTCTATCGTTTGTTCCCCCTTACTTCTGAAGAGAAAGCGTCAACATGGTATTTCTCTCTAGAAGAAGATTCCATTCCAATCTGGAGAACTTTTGAAACCTATTTCCTCAGGAAGTTTGGGGAAAACAAAACACCGGCCACCTGGGTTCTAGAACTCTTGAGATTCAAGATGGACTCGAAAGAACTAGTTACCGATTACAATCAACGTTTCCTTACTCTGTTAAAACAAATCTCGTGTGCCTCAAAACCCGTTGAAGATGTAACTATTGAATTCTACACCTCTGATTTTCCCATGTCCATGGCCATGTATGTAAAAAACTCTAAGAAAGGCACTCTAGAAGAAGCTTTCCAAGAGGCCCTTAAGTTTGAGAAAAATATGTTGAGTTTAAAAGGTAGTTCTAGCTCATAACCATCTAAAGATAAGGGTAAAGGTAAAGTTCCTACGTCTAAACCTAGTGAAGATAAGAAGCCTTATGATTCGATGGATATGGAAACTCTCCAAAGGATCGTTAAGAAGCTATCCAACGACCTAGTAGACTTGAAAAAAGGTAATGGAGAGGGATCCTCTAGCCAGAAAAAATTCTTTAAGTTCCCCCCCAAGAAAGATAAGAACACTCCACCAACCAACAAAACCACCCCTTCTCGGATGGAAGACATTAACATGGAGAATATTGTACAGGCCCTCCAAACCTGGGAAACAAAGAATACAATTGAAGTCGATGACGAGGGAGAAGAAAATCAGGAAAAATAAGAACAACCTTAGGAATCTAACGAGCTTGTAGAACAATAGTTAAACTCATTCTAGGACATTGCTTTTGGTGAAGATGAAGAAGATGTTGAAGAAGTGCACATTTCACAAAATGTCATTACCACTAGGAGTGCTAGTAAGAAGGTTTCTGATGACACCCCCAGTACCACCAATTCTACTTCTCCCGCTACCTCCACTCCCAAACAATCATCTCCTTCGACCAATCCTACTCCCTATTCCTCCAAAACCACACCTTCCAACCCCAAGACGATAGATCAAACACCGAAACCCATTATTCGGTCCACACCCCTCACCAGGTTGGAATATGACTTCCTAGAAGATCTGAAAAACACAAAACCTAACATTTCTTTGTTTAAACTCATGAAGATTCCACAAATTCAAGAGAATTTTATCAGAACTCTACAAGGAAAAACTTCCTCTGGCATAGAGGAACCAAATGCAGGAACTAAGAGAGGGACCACCAAGGTAAATTCTGCTAACAATAGTACTCTGTCTAAAAGTCAGGTTGCGACTAATGCGTCCATAACTAGTCAAATATCCAGGTATACGAGCCATCCTTTCCTCATAACTTTTGAAATATTTAATAGAAATGTCCATAATTGCATGGTGGACTCGGGAGCTTCATCTAATGTCATGCCCCTAAAATTCTGTGAGAAGCTTAATGTAAAACCTGAACCATCTAACATTCAAATTATTCAATTAGACACAACCAAAGTTAAAGTTATTGGAGAATTGAAAAAATTCTTGATCATGATGTCTGCTAATCCAAAAGTTCATCAAACTATAGATATAATAGTAGTAGACGTACCAAACAACTATGGCATGTTGTTAAGTCGAGATGGGTCGACTATGCTAAATGGCTACTTTGCTACCGATTGGTCCCACTTGTGGCTCCTTTATAATGGAAAAATGAATGAGATCAGAATTGACAAAGAAAGGTATATGAAACATGTCGTTATTGACCTGAATGAACCAAATGAACTGACAATGTTTAACAATTCAATTTTGGGTAATTATTCATATGAAACATTTTTTGGGAATTTTGCAGTTGATCCATCATCTCTTGCGGAATCTAACACACAATATGAAATCCTTCATTGCACCCAGATTATTGAGCTCGACTGAAATATAACTGATCAAACTAGCAATCCCTCTGATGTACAACCTAACATGGTTTCTAGAGACAAATTATAAAAACGCGTTGACTCTGTTAACCCGATTAAAACCAATAAATTAGAAAATTCAAAGATACCAATTGAAATAAAAAAGGAGATCCTGACATGTGGACGTTATTTTTCGATGGATCCAAGTCTTTAGAAGTTGCAGACGCGGGTTTCATACTAAAAGACCCGAAAGGTACTAAAATGTTAATTGCAAGTAGACTAGAATTTTCTTGCACGAACAAAACTGTCAAATACAAATCCCTAGTATAGGGGTTAAAAAAAGCAGTTGACTTGAAAGTTGAGAAAGTCCAGGTATTTGGTGATTCCGAAATTATCATAAAATAGGTGAGGAACACCATTCATTGTCTTTCAAACCATTTGAAAAACTATCAACTCCAGGTATGGGAACTAATCAAATCTTTTGCGACATTTAATATTAGTTTAGTTCCTCATTCGCTAAATTGTGACGTTGATTTTCTATCCAATGTAGCATCCAGGTTAATACCCTCTAACGGATTGATGTTTGACACTTTTTTATGTTGAAATTTTATACAGGCGTTCAATTCCCGACAATATCAGAAATTGGAGACTCTTTGATGATGACCAATAACTGATAAATTTCTTACATCTCAAAGATACTTTCAAAGGATTTATCATTGATGAAAGCCAACACGACCAGTTGGTGAATTCAGATGTTTCTATCCCAGATCAATCAAACAAGACAACAGGTTCAACCAATTGTATCCCGAGGAATGTAGTGAGGTTGTAGAAACTCTACGATCTCCAAGAGAAGTTCAAGAAAGTCATCAATTGCAAAACCAACAATTCATCCATGCAATTCAAGGTGGTGAATTTGGGGACAAATATCATGCCTCAAAACATTAATATGGGAAAAATTGTTCTCCTCAAGAAAAACAAGTTTATATCAAATTATTATGGGAATACAAATACATATTTTCCTAGACCTATGAGGATCTCAAGACATATCACACCAATATCATACAACACGTAATTCCCATGAAGCCTATGACGGAACCATTTCAACAAAAGATGAGGAAGATGAACCCCAGCCTTGAGCCTCAAGTCAAAGCATAATTGAATAAGTTGTTATCAACCGAGATCATTTTCCCAGTAAGACATACGCAATGGATATCCAACTTAGTACCAGTAAGGAAAAAGAATGGGGATATAAGACTTTGTATTGATTTCAGGAACCTGAATAGAACCTCAGAGAAGGATAATTACCCTATGCCTCCGATGGAACAAATCTGGCAATACATATCTAGATATGAGATGCTCTCCCTTCTAGATGGTTTTTCGGGTTATAACCAGGTCTTAGTGACCCATGACGATCAATTAAAAACAACTTTCCAGACCAAGTGGGGAACATATGCTTACAGGAAGATGTTTTTTGGTCTCATCAATGCCAGAGAAACATTCCAAAGGGCCATGGACATTGTCTTCAGGGGTCTAATTGGAGAATGCACAGTGGTGTATCTGGATGATATTACCATTTTTTCAAGGGATAGAAAAGATCATATAGCTCATTCGAGGAAAGTATTCAATAGATGCAGAAGGTATGGCATCTCTCTCAATCCTAAGAAATATGTTTTTGTTTTTGATGAAGGCAAATTGTTTGGCTTCATTGTTTTCAAGCATGGTATAAGAATCGAACTTGAAAGAACTGAAGCAATTGCAAAGATTCCCCCCCTCCCCTCAAAACAAGAAAACCATGCAGTCATTCATGGGAAGGATCAACTTTGTAAGACGATTTGTCCCCAGTTTTTCTGAAACAATGAAACCTATGCAAGACATGATAAAAAAGAATGTCAAATTCAAATGGGAACCCAAAGAAAAAGACTCTTTCAATAATATCGAAACAGAGATAGGACAAGCTCCCACATCGTTAATCCCAGACTTTACTCAAGAGTTCGTCCTTTACACCTCTGTGTCAGATTTCGCATTCGCGGTTGTTTTAACACAAAAGAACCAAGAAGGAGATTAATTCCCTATAGCTTTTATGAATTCTACATTACAAGGAGAAGAGTTGAACTACCCTGAAGTGGACAAACAAACCTACACCATATTTAAAGTTGTCAAACACTTCAGGTTGTTCTTTCTCAAATCTAAGACAAAATTCATTGTCCCTTACCCCATGGTCAGGAATTTACTGGTACAGAAACACTTCGTAGAAAAGAGATCTAACTGGATTACAACTCTACAAGAGTACGACATTGAAATTAAGCCGGTGAAAATCATCGAAGGCCAGGGGCTATGAAACTGGTCGTGGAACCACTGAGCGATGAATCACACGAAGATGTGCTATATCAAGATCAAAAGTTGTATACAAGAGAGACAACTTACATCGCGGTCAATTCAAACCAATGGTTTTTCGAAATGAAATATTACTTAACACACGGATCATCCCTAGATTATCTCGAACCCAAGAAGAAAAGGGCCCTTAGACTCAATTCCTCTCAATATCAGATCATCTAAGGAACTCTATGCAGAAAAAATTATGATGGTTTTTTCTTAAGATGTCTTGAGAAGAGGGATGCAGAAAAGGTCTTGTATGAACTCCATGATAGATCAGCAGGTGGACACTATGGTGGAGACACCACTGCTCACAAAATCCTCAGATCTGGATACTACTGGCCCACTTTATTCAAGGACTCTCATGCATATGCAAGGAAACACTAGCAGTGCCAAATTTTAGTCGGGAGAGAAAAGAAGGTTGCCTTCCTCTTAAAGCATGTGATCATTGAATGCCCCTTTCAGCAGTGGGGGTTGGACGTGAACGGGGAGATCAATCCCAACTCATCCGAAATACACAGATACATCTTGACAGGTATCAATTATTTCACCAGATGGAGTGAAGAAATTCCCTTGAAGACCATCAATGAAAATCAAGTGACTTTGTTCCTTGAATCCCATATCATCACCAGGTTTGAAATTTTGGACTCTTTAGTCTTTGATAATGCCAAGTAGTTTTCTTCTCTTAAACTAATTGAATTCGCTCTTGAACTAAACATTAAGGTTAAGTATTCAACGAATTATTACCCAAGGGGAAATGGTTTGGAAAAGTTGACTAATAAGAACCTTATCAAAATTTTCAAGAAAATTGTCAACGATAATCAAAGAAATTGGCACCTCACTCTTCATAACGCTCTTTGGGCTCACAGAGTAACCCCCAAGTCATCCATTTTTAACTCCCCTTTCTTCCTGGTCTACGGACATGAAGCCACCGTGTCGACCCATACTTTCCTACCCGCCTTACAATTGGCCCAAACTTCCCAAGACAAAGCTTGCCCAGTAATGTAAGAAAGGTTAAACATGTTGCTAAAACTTGAAGAAAAAAGGGAAAAAACTAAGATGCACTTGACACACCACCAAGAAATAATTAAAAAATGGTTCGACAAATTAGTTGCAGGCACCAAAGACTTTCAAGAAGGAGACCTTGTTCTCAAATGGGACAAAGCTAATGAACTTAAAGGAAAACACTCCAAATTGCAGAAACTATGGCTAGGATCCTATCTGATTCAACGGAAAAAAAGGTCCTAGGACTTTCAAACTTAAAACATTATAGGGAGATGAGGAGGAACTCCATGTCAATGTCCAAATCCTAAAAAACTACTTCTCCTAATCATCGATGGTAATGTAGTGTTGCACATAGTAGTTTTTCTGTGTTCCTTTATTTTCATTTTCTACTGATGTTTCACTTCAATAGTCCTGCCATTGCTTGAATTTGTTTTTTCTTTTTGCTTCACCCCTTAGTTTAGAATAACTCATTGTTTGTTGCTCTGGACCAGCATTTTATTTCGCAACAGGGACCCAAGACTATTGAACCTATGTAAGTGCCTTGTCCCTTGAGTACCTTTCCATATTGACGTTGTCGAGATGATTTGAGATCAACTTTTATCTTCATGAACAATAATACACTGAAAAGAGGAACTTGTTCATCTATACCAAAAGAAAACTTCTAACCTTCAAATTTTGTACCTTCCAATGATTTCCAACAGTCATCCTTTCTTATGTGACCACCCTTGTGGCTTGTCGATGTTCCATTCAAGTTTCTTGAAGTGTCATGAATTCAAGGTCTTCCACATAACTCCAGTGTCTCTTGCCATTAATCCATTATTCTAAAACGCATATGTGATTCTTGTTTACAGATCCACAAGAATAAATTGTCGACTGAGACTAGCAAATCAAAGTAACTCTCATATCACCCCACTTCCTACTTATCTTCACCTATGTTGCAACAACAATATATAAATTTTATATCTAAAAGGTGGATATGAAAAGCATAATCATAAGGAAGTTGAAAACGCTACTAAAAGTGTGGGAAGTACAAGTAAACCCATCGGGGCTATCGACGCTCGTTGGCAGCGGGGCCATGGTTGTATGATACCAAGGCATCTCTGTTGGGGCTATCGACACTCACTGGTGAAGCAATGTCGGGAAAGAGAGGTGAGGAAAACACTTTGGTCTATAATAGTTGATGAACATTCCTTTGTGGTGTCACTGTCAATGTTTCATTGTGGATGTATGAAGTTTCCCATTAACACTCACTCGAATTATGTGGAAGATCATTAGTAGCACGCTCTCTCTATATCTTGCCCTTAGGCCACTGGATGTGGGGTCCTTAAGTTGAATACTGAATGGACTATCATAAGGCAAATCTCTCTTTAAATATGGTTGAAGTCTCTCTCTTTTTGAACTCATAGATAACTAGTTCTTCCCAATAAGTCGCCATTTGTTGTGGCTCCCATAAGTCAGGTCAGCACACTTTTCTAAATATAAGAGAATATGCTTTTGATACCCTTTTCTTCGAAGCTCGAATCAGTCTGTGATCCCTCCCTCTCCGAATGGGCGACTATGATAACGGTCTTATGTTGAGGTCAACCTGGCAGGACCTCCGATGCAAGAATCCAGGTATCCATCAGCCTTAATGAGCATTAATGACAAAGATAATGGGCATTAACAATAGAAGTTAAGGCCAAATCTAGTAAGATTCTCGTACACACCTGAGTTATGACATGGTTGTGTTGGTTTAATATGTGTTATGAGCTATTAAAAACTCTCGTATTTGGACACATCATACGTCGTAAGTTTGTAAAGCATATGTTTTGTCTTGACTCCTATTTTTGTTGAGTTCTACTGCATTGTTACTGCAATCGCTCGATTACTGGTAACCAATTTTTTTTCGTTTAATCATTCTTTTGTTGTTACAGTTAACGCGTTCTATTTAATTAAAATGATACTTGTTTTTGTTAGGACCCAGAAATGTGCCTTTTTCACTACATCTTTTGCCCATTCAACCTTCTCATTCCTAAGCTAAATGACTATTATAATGAGTACTAAGAACCTTTTTCCCAAGGTATGAACTATTCATCTCGCTTTTATATTTTCCCTTACTTAGCATGTTTGATTGGTAATGTTCACATATTTTACCCATGAAACGATTTAACTAATGATCAAAATGCTTAGAACAGCCAACTTCGAGAAACTCGATGTTGTTACAGCTATGAGCCAATCTTGGAAGTTGTTACATGACTGTTGCAATGGATGCCACCAACCCTAGAAGCTGTTACACCACTACTGCAACAGAAGCCCGTCAATCCTGGAAGTTGTTACAACAGACGCCACCATTCCTATTGTTATACGACTGCTGCAACACCTATTGATTATATATGTTGGCTCACGATGTTGATCAATGGGAGTTCTAGATTTTGTATTAATGATATCAAACGAACAGCTTGAGAATTGGGGATTCTCAAGACTGTTCTGATTATGTTCTACTGAATGACTCTGACTTTAAATAACAGAGCTTTGGTAATGAAGGGGGGAGTTTTTACTGGAGAAAGAAAAGTAATGCTTATTGTACATGGACATTTTTGGCAATTGAATGAAAGAGTGGATTGAATTACTTTAGCAGACTGTAACCTATTTCTTTGAGCGGATTTAGTGAGAAGGAAAGGGCCCACCTTCCTCACTGACTCCCCTCCGTTTTGAATTCTAGATTAGTTGTTTTAAATGCGAATGATTTAACTGTTAAACATTTCTAGAATACAATTGTTGTTACAGTTTAGTTCCTTCTTGTTAGATGCACATAAACTTGTCTCATGAGAATTAGAAGTCGATTGTTGAATATTGTTGGAGAACTGCTTTCCCTTTTTCTGCATTAGGTTAAAATCTTGTTTCCAAGAAATAAAAGTGTGAAGTACCTTCTTGCAATAAGTAGATTTCCTTTCTGCAAATAGTATAGAACTTCTTACTGCAAAAGTAAATTAGAAAGTTGGATTAGAGTAGGCAAGCCAGGGTTCTTATACATTCATAAGTTTAGATTGCAATTATGATTTCAAATCTGTAGAACTCCAGCTGTATCAGCACAACTGTGTTAGTGATAATGTTTTTTTTTTTTTTTTTAAACTTCCCTACTACAATTAGATTAGAGATGCTTTCATAATCTAGCATAGACTGTGCACAATTATCTTGAAATAACAGACTTCCCTGGGTTGACAATTTATATTGAACACTTTGATTTTCTATTCAATTAGACAATTAAAGTGCCCAACATTTTGGCGCTGTTGTCAGGGAAGATAATTATAGATTTTGGTAAGCACATTAGTTTTCTTTCTTAGGAATGAATAGTCTACATGTATCGTGAAACGTGAGAATGAATCCCCCAAAATACTAACCTTACAGGTACCAGAGGATGTGGAGGAAGAAATCCGAACATACTGGGGAGACAAACCATTGTTGATGAGATTATAGCCAGAGCAGATTCTTCTTCGGGATCTATTTTTCGCCCTGCAAATCCTCCAAGAAGACGTGATCCGTAGTCAGCAGAAATACCCCTTCTCGAAACATCATTCTCATCAAGGGCTGAAGTTGAAGTTAAAGTCAAAGCTGAAGATTTGTCACCAACAAATCAGCAAGCAACACCGGAGAACATTGAAGATCAAGGAAATATAGCCTAGAACAGGGAAAATTTAGAAGAAGTTGTTTATCAGATCAACGGTCGGATAGTCACTAAAGAAGAGTGGGACATTGTTTGTATTGAGTGGAGAGAAAGAGCACATATGGAGAATCAAGGGGATAATGAAGAAGAACTCCACCAAGAAAATCCATAGAACAACGAGGATCAGGTAAACAATGAAAATACTATCTCTACCCTTGTTTTTCCTATTTTTGATGTTCCCACACAAGGGATGGCTCCTATGAAAAACATACCTCTCTTAGCTCTCCCAAATTTTCATGGATTATCTACTGAAGATCCGGATGAGTTTTTGTTTGAATTTGACATTTTGTGTAGAAGTTATGACTACACTACCACTGCGCAGAAGCTTAAACTGTTTCTAGCTACATTAAAGGGTAATGCGTTAAGATGGTTCATGAGCCTTGGAGGAGAAAACATTTCAACATGGGTACAAATGAGGCAGCTTTTCCTGAACAAATACCAAGACTGTTGTCGAACAAGGGAACGAAGAGAGGAACTATTCAATATGTCACAAAAGGAGGATGAGACCCTTGAAGACTTTGTGGAGCGACTCCAATATAATCTACAAAGGTCTGGACATCCAAATGTAGTAAGGACATTCTGAAAACCATTTTGCTAAAAGGAGTTAGAGAATATTGTTTAGATATGTTGAATATGCTTGGCAAGGGAGACATATCTAAGGAATCTTATGAAGACATTGTATATTTCTGCAAAAGATGTTCTCGAGGATCTATAAGGAATAAGTCAGCTACCAAGGATACCACTTTTTCATGGGTACAGAAATCAGCCAATGGAGTAGCAACAAGAGCAGAAATAGGTAATCTGTTAGAAAATTTCAAAGCAGAGATGATTAACTCTTTTGCCTCACAAATGGATACTTTGCAAGTCAAACAGAAACAAGCAGAATCAGAGCAAGCATTGTACATTTTCTGTCTGAATTGCAGAAAGAAACATCCACCAAGGGAGTGCCCACTGAACAGTGTCTAGGTGTGCCTTATTTATGAATTAGACCATGCCACTGACCAATGTCCCTCTCTACCAGGTGTAAAAGCATCAATGAAGGAAACTAATGAGGAAGCAGAGGTTGTCTATCTAATAACACAAAGAAGACAATGGAAGCCAAGAGGTCAAGGTATGAACTCTCAATTCTCTCCTCCAGCATTTAATTATTGGAACAATCAACTACCATATGGCCAGACAAATGCCCCCCCTCCAAATCAAATGCCACCCTCTTATCAGGATCCCAATGCATGGTCACCTATGCTCCAACAACAGAATCACTATGGGCAATGGAACCCATACGGGAGAGGCCCTCAACAACAACTCAGTTATCAAAGCCATCACCAACAGAACCCCTATCAACAACAGTTCCAACCCCCGTACTAGCAGCAACAACTGCAATTGTCGCCCAATGCCTCACCAAACAATCCTCCCTTATGACCTCAGATGCCTGTGCAACCTAACCCAAACCCAAATAATAAGGCTGTTCAGAACATAGACATACATAATGTGCTAGCCTTATCTATTAATCCTATGCCTTGGGATGAAATAAAATTAAGATCGGGGAGAATAGTTGAGCCAATAATTGAAGATGCTCCATCTTCAGAATCAAATAAGGAATCAGGGGAGAGACCATCTGTTGATACAGAAGAAATTGACCAACCTATTATACAATCAGAAGACCCACCATTCCCTGAAAGACTGAAAATTACCAAGCCTGTGAATTACCATCTTTCAAACTCCTAGGAGAATTGAAAAATCTGCACGTAAATATTCCACTACTGCAAGCAATAAGGGATGTCCCTATTTATGCCAAGACTGTGAGGGACCTCTATATCAGAAAACCTGGATGAAAACCTAAAGATCCCCTCACAATGCATGTAGTGGGGGATTTGTCTGAGCTGATGTTAGGAAAAACTCCACCTATTACATATGGCGACCCAGGAAACCCTACAGTAACTGTTAAAATTGGACAGACATCTATTCCACATGTACTAGTTGACTTAGGGGAAACAATTAACATCATGCCAATAGAAACTACGCAATTGCTACAACTCAGAACACAAATCCGACCTACTCCTATTGTTCTAGAATTAGTTGATCTCTCTACCATCAGACTAGAAGGAGTAATCGATGATTTAGTCATTTCAGTGGACTCATGGGAGTATCCTGCTGATTTTGTCGTTTTGCAACCCAAATCCCATCTGGGAGGCCATCCTCTAATTCTAGGACGACCATGGTTAGCTACAGCTGATGATTTCATTGGTTGCAGATCTGGTTCCATGACCATCTCTGATGGTTATGACACAAAAAAACTTACCCTGTATCCTCATGCTACACCCAGTGCAGAACCTGAAAATTCTCTATGGATTGACATTGAGGATGGAAGTGCTATGCCTGTGCTAACTATAGGAAAGGCCCTGAGATTCAAATATGAGATGGAGGATGAGTTAATCAACTGCTTTATTTGTGACCCCTTTGTTGTTACATAGAACATGCACCATCGATTGATCAGATTCTTTGACCCTATTGCCCAGGAAGAAATGAACTCGGAAATGTTCTCAGAAACCGCTGACAATCAAATTGATTCAGCTGTAACAATAGCCGCTATAACAACGAACGTTGTAACAGCAAATGATGAAACAAAAACAGCTGAATTATTTCCAAGATTCAGTTCTAAGAGCATCATTGTGGAAGTCAAACCTGGAAAAACCTTGAACATCAATCACGATCTCTCCACTATTGAAACTCGTCGATTGATGAAATTACCGACTGTACATAAAGAAGAATTTGCCTAGGATTACATGGATATGAAAGGAATTCCCTTTGAACTATGCACCCACCATATATACATCAAATAAGAATGTCGACCCATTTGCCAACCGCAAAGGAGGATGAACCCAAACCTTAAAGAAATTGTTAAGGAAGAACTTTAGAAACTTCTCAACGTTGGATTCATCTATCCTATATCAGACAGTGAGTGGGTATCACTGTTGGTTATTGTGCCTAAAAAGAATGGTAAGTGGAGAGTGTGTGTGGACTATAAACCCTGAATAAGGCCACGCAGAAGGATCATTTCCCTCTGCCATTTATTGATCAGGTTTTAGACAACCTAGACGAAAAAAAATAAAAATAAAAATAAATTCTTTCCTAGATGGATTCAGTGGCTATAACCAGATACAAATTGCCCCACAGGACCAAGTTAAGACCACCTTTACCAGCCCTTGGGGTACATTTTCCTACAAGGTTCTCCCATTTGGATTTTGTAATGCACCAGCCACTTTCCAGAGAGCTGTGATTGGTATTTTCTCTGATATGGTGAATGACTGTATGGAAATATTCATGGATGACTTTACACCTTATGGTACTGATTTCAAAGAACCTTTTTCTAATCTAGAAAAAGTGCTCAAAATATGTAGACAATTTTATCTTTCTTTAAGTACAGAAAAGTGCCATATGATGATGCGCGAAGAGGTAGTGTTGGGACACTTCATCTCTTATGTAGGGATTCAGGTAGATTCAACCAAAATCTAGGTAATTTTGGACATTCCAACTCCATCAACTCAGAAAGAGGTAAGAAGTTTTTTAGGGCACATCGGGTATTACAGGAGATTCATTAAAAATTTCTTTAAACTTGCCTCTCCATTGTTTTTTCTACTAACAAAAGATGTTGACTTTCATTGGACTGACAACTGTGAATTGTCTTTTGCAGATCTTAAACAGAAATTGTCCACAGCTCCCATCTTGAGAGGGCCCAATTGGGCTCTACCTTTTCACATTTCTTCAGATGCCTCAGACACTGCAATTGGTGCAGTACTAGGGAAACAGGAGGACAAAGAACCCTACGTTATCTACTATATCAGCAAGAACATGGCTCCTGCTGAGTTAAATTACATAGTTACTGAAAGAGAATTATTGGCAGTAGTTTATGCAATCAATAAATTCAAGTATTATGTAACTGGTTATCCCACATTTATTCATATTGATCATACAACCATTAAATATCTAATGAATAAACCTATTACTAATGCCCGAGTGACAAGATGGTTGTTACTACTGCAAGAATTTGACATCATTATAGTGGATAGACAAGGAAAAGAAAATGTGGTTGTTGATCTTCTCTCAAGATTACATATAAATGATGATAATTCACCTGTAGAAGATTCATTTCCTGATGAGCATTTGTTTGCAGTATCTTCTCACTCACCTTGGTATGCAGACATTGCTAATTATTTGGTTGTAGGGAAGGTACCTCCACATCTATCTCCTCGAGAAAGAAGGAAGATTATTCAAAAGAGTGCTAGGTATAGTTAGATAGGAGGATACCTCTTCTACACAGGCCTGGACCAAGAAATCAAAAGATGTGTGAGGGATGATGAAGTTTATGATCTGTTGAAAGCTTTCCATGATGGCCCTTGTGGGGGTCATTTTGCTGATAAAAGGACCGGGCATAAAATTTTAAGGATGGGCTATTTTTGGCCCAACATATTTCAAGATGCCAAGAAGTATGTCCAAGCTTGTGACAATTGCCAACGCATGGGTTATCCAACTCACAGGGATGAGATGCCTCTCCAGTCTCAGATAGTGTTAGAGCCTTTTGAGAGATGGGCCATGGATTTTGTAGGACCCATTCACCCACCTTCCAATCAGAAAGTCTATATATTGGTCTATACAGATTAAATGACCAAGTGGGTGGAGGCAAAAGAACTTATCAGAGCCTCAGAAGAAGTTGTCTTAGAATTCTTGTTTGAAGATATATTTGTTAGGTTTGGCGTTCCTAGAGAATTGGTAACTAATGGAGGACCCCCTTTCACATCATATAAATTTGAAGCTCTACTTAGTAAATATCATGTTTTAGATAGAATAGATTCTCCATACCATCCACAAGGAAATGGCCAGGTGGATATCAGGGGCCACCCACCTTTTCCAAATGGCTCAAAACAGTTTTCTGGCCATTTTGGCAATTTACTATTTTTAGCAGGTTTTCACTTCCGGGGCCATTTTGAGGGCCTAAATGAGGTTTTTTTGAGATTGAGGTTCTCAATGATAGCCAAAGGCATGATTGAGCCCCCAAAATGAATCTTCTCGGTGATACCTTTCCAACGAGCTATCACACGCCTAAAACGGAGATCGTATGCAAAAGTTACGACCCCGGGAAGTTGATGCACCAACTTACCCAAACGGGGCCCACATGACTTTTGGCGCTTCATCTCCTAGGGTTAGGTTT
>ML794810.1:215974-235165 GCA_009831015.1 Picea engelmannii | reverse complement strand
ATCTCATACTAGAAAATTCATCTTCTCCACAATCTGTTCAAAGGGTGAACAGAAGGATACTGTAGCCACCACAGCTTCGGCCAAAGCACCTTCTATCCAATAGAAGCAGGTCGACAAGTATGTAGCAAAGCACGAAGATTCCTTCTGCACACAGTCATCTAAAATAGCCAGACTGCTTAAAAAGGTCCAAACCTTCTAGCCACAGGTTCATGACAGATTTCCACAAACTAAGCAGCGTGACTTCTCCAGCAAGACAAGCAGCTCACCAAGATGCAAATTCAACAAATGCTTTTCCCTCTCCCCCGGGAACTCAACGCAATGGAGACCATTGCTTCCTAAGGAGGGAGGATTCACCTAGGTGGATATCAGGGGCCACCCACCTTTTCCAAATGGCTCAAAACAGTTTTCTGGCCATTTTGGCAATTTACTATTTTTAGCAGGTTTTCACTTCCGGGGCCATTTTGAGGGCCTAAATGAGGTTTTTTTGAGATCAAGGTTCTCAATGATAGCCAAAGGCATGATTGAGCCCCCAAAATGAATCTCCTCGGAGATACCTTTCCAACGAGTTATCACACGCCTAAAACGGAGATCGTATGCAAAAGTTACGACCCCGGGAAGTTGATGCACCAACTTACCCAAACGGGGCCCACATGGCTTTTGGCGCTTCATCTCCTAGGATTAGGTTTTTGGATGTCTAGGACTTTTGGCATTCCCGATTATTGTAAAAAGGCCTCCAGTGCCTCATTGTAACCATCTTCTTGCAAATGCGATTAGCCATCACATCTCTTCTCAGAGATAAGCTGCCACCATTCTAGCGAGTCTTTCACTCTGTATTTTTACAGTGTCTGTACATTTCTTTCATTAATAGAAATCGTGTATTACTGTATATCTTTGACTCTTGTTATATTTCCACTATATCTCTGTTATATTGTTGTCTCTCTTTCAATATCTCTGAATATTTCTGTGTTATATCTCCGCTCTCATTTCGTGCCGAAAATAATCCGGATCAGGAAAGCACCAACAAAGTTATCGAAGCCATTCTTACTAAAACATTGAGAGAAAATCGTAGGGATTGGTCTGACAGATTGCATGAAGCTCTATGGGCTTACCGAACTACTTGGAGGAGCACAACTGGTTTTTCTCCTTACGAGCTGGTATATGGAAAAAGCCTTGTTTTCCCCATGGAATTCGAAATCAAAACCTTAAGAACTGCATCAACAGTCAACCTCGACTTGACTATGGCATAGAAAGCCAGATTGTAGTAGCTCAATGAGCTTGATGAAAAGCGTTTGGACGCCATCCATCAAACCACAGTGATTCAACAACAAAGAACAAAATGGCATGATCGAGTCATCAAGAAGAAATTATTCCAGAAAGGAACTTGGGCTCTATTGTATGATTCATGCTTTAAGGAATTTCAAGGTAAGTTGCGTACATGATGGCTAGGGCCTTACGAGGTAGACATCATTTTTCCCAATGGGACAGTCTGGTTGATTACTATTGATGGATCTAATAAATAGTTACATGCAAATGGTCATCGATTGCGTCTGTATCAGTGTCCACTGTCCAAGGCAGAATTCAAAACTAGATGTACAGTTGATACAAGTTATCAATTCTTAAACAGAAAGGAGATTGCTCCTTCCCCTTCTGAACTTTAAGACTTCTTTTGCTCAGACCTTGTATATAAATAACCTCAGCAAAATTTGCATTTCTTTGTTTTTAGTTGAAATTTTTCTATTTTCTTTACTATGCTAATAAAGCTTTGAAAGGTATCAAGCGATTATGTGTGTGCAGGTGGATTGATGAAAAACAAGGTTGAGTAGTTGAAAACGAGTCAAACGATTAGTTCATGGAAGTTGAAAAACTTCCTAGAAACTAAGTAATGTAGCGTTCGACCGATTTCTATACTGTTCCACCCCTTTTTCGCTAAATTGGTCGATTTCCATGCTGTTACACCTTTTTTCGATAAATTGGTCGGTTTCCATGTTGTTACACCTTCTTCCGATAAATTGGTCAATTTCCATGCTGTTACACCTACCTCCGCCATTTTTGCGGAAGAACCTATTGATACACTAATTGCTATTATTCTTTCTTGCCACTTCACTCTTTCTTTTTCGCATTTTTGCCGATGTTTCTACTCCAGCCCTCCAATCTTTCCATGCCACAACACCACTGATTAGACAATATTGATGCTCTCTATCCGAAAGTGTTGCTTCATAATGACTTGACTTCACATCCGGTTATTTCCAGTTGGCTAACTACAGTAAGGACTCTATTTCTGCTCCAGTTATCATTTCTCTCATGATCCTTCATCATGTCAGTTATTCCACGCAACTCGGATGGCAGTTGGATAGTGCAGTTACTTCGACAGGTCTTTATGTGAGGTAAGATATGAGGTACGTGATTAATCCTACGTGTTAAAGTAATGAAGATATAAAAGCATGGTTTCCTATTTACTAACCGGTTATCATAAATCGTTGCACCTGGAGCCAATCCGCTTAGTTGGGGGGGGGGGACGTAAATCTAGCCGTCCATACCGAATTTTATACACACCTCCACCACCTTTCTGCCCACACTTCTTTTCACTGAGACACTGTATTCTTTCTACAAACCACGTTCGAGCTTGTTGCATCTCTGATTTAGGTGATAGTTTCTCCTCCTACGTGCCTGTTAAACTCTCAAGCAACATCATGGGAGGATCAATTGTGAGATATGAACCCGCAACTCTGGACAGTTTGTTGCTACACCTAGAGGCCTACCAAATATTTCTCCAGGCTGGCTGGATATCGTATTTTAAAAAGTTGAAGGGGTTTAATGAGGACGAGGTATTGGAGTTTAGTCAAAATCTTACAGAAGGGTATTCAATGGTGAATGGGGTAAGGATTCCAGTGTTAGAAGAAAGCATTATTGTTGTAATAGGGTTGCCAAAAACAAGAGATCGATGGTTTAATAGAAAAACACATCTTCCAGATGCACAAAAGGGTTTCCTCGTCAACACTAAGCAAGTTCAGACCAAAGGCAGAGGTGCAGATGTCAATTCCTTACCAGAGCCATGGGGGAAAGTCATAGAATTTCTTAAAAGGTACATTACCTGCGAAGGTCGATACCAAGTTGTTTATTTTTCTGATTTCATCTTATTATCACATCTACGACATCATAAATTCATAAACATTCCTTATTTTCTCCTCCATTCATTGCATAACATGGCTCATTTTGTAAAAAAATCCAAGAACCCCAAGAACTGCATTTCTAATCATAGACTCATTGGCCTATTAATTTGCAGAGGTATGGGCATTTCCAATAACCCATTACCTGTTGTAGCAGACCAGCCACATTCTATACATACATATATGATTGCACTAGTCCTTGAAAACACAACCCATGGACCTCTTCCTGAGCCTCTGCCCTCGGCTACAATAGCAATCCAAACCCCTACTGTCACTGCCCATAAGACGACTCAAAAAAGCAACCGCATAACCCAAATCCATCTTGGCACCAGCCAGACAAGCCTTGACCAAATTGCATTGCAACAACCTATATCTGTGGTCGAACAAACAGATGAACAACCAACCACTCAACCAAGACATGCATCACGGCACTTGGCTGCAACACCTATCATTGAAAGCCTACCCCCTGTCTCTAAAAAGAAAACCCCTGCTCCTATCTATGGATCACCGAGAAAGAGAACAAGGTCAGCACAGTCCATTCTGACACCTATCATTCACAAACTACCCCCTGTCTCTGAAAAGAACACCCATGTTCCTATCTCTGCATTACCTAAAAAGCGAGCAAGGTCAGCACAGTACACTGTAACATCAAGTCTGCTTACCTCCACTGCTGTTGCACCGACATTCACACATAACCCTCCTATTGTTGCAACAACCGATCAAGCGCCTACTATCATTACCAGTGCATTTTCTCAGAAAAGAAAATGTCCATTCAAGGGAAAACCTCGGAGAGCCCTTGACCAAATTGGATCAACAGCAAATCAGAGCCCTCTGGCTGCTGTGACAGAGAATTCTACAGGGGTACGAATACCAGGTTTTACTTTATGTATAGAACTTCAGGAAACTATTCTCTCCTTTCAGAATGGATGTACTCAAATCACAACAGAATCATCGGCTCCGCCTGATGATTTTGTGCATCACACATCCATTGATGTCCAGATCATCTCAGACCCCAGTATACCAGAATATCCTCCTTCTATGGTTGAGGAAGAACGCCCTATTCCTCCTCCAGCAACGAAGAAGAAAACCCATGCTTTCGTTTCTATTTTACCCAGGAGAAGAACCAGGTCCACTAGGTCTGTCGAAGCTACAATTGGATGGAAAGATGTGGAACAGGCTATTCCTATTCTTCGTCCACTATCCTCTATGATTGATGTAGGGATGTTTCCACATGAACCACCTGTCCAAGTGGCGATTGTTCCACAGGACCCAATCATGACATATATTGTTGTTACACAAGAACCAGTTGTCCAGGTCGATATTGTTACACCAGAACAAGCTGCTCCATAGAGGATTGTCCCACCAGAGCTAGTAATGAACCAATTGTCCATGTCGAGACTGTTCCACAAGAACCAGTCCTGACAGACACAGTTGTTACATAAGAACTAGCTACACAGCATGCTGAGGATGTGCCACTTGCCCAATTGTTTGCCCAAATAGAGATAAAGATCAAGAATACAGAAAATTCTAGAATCGTTGCACTAATAACAGAGAATGATAACCTCAAAGCAGAGTTATGAGGTGGAGGTTGCTCGACAAAAGAATCCAAAAGGGATAACCTTGGACATCCTAGCACTGACAAAAGTTGTTATGGACATAAACAAAGAACTCATGTGCTTTGAGTGCGGAAACATTTACTTTGACGCAGGATATGAGGTATTCAAAGTTCTAGTCGCTAAAGGACCAGCAACTATCTCAGTCAAGACTGAACATGAACGTACTGCTACACAAAAATCAGTAAAATAGAGGAGATCTCAACATCATAAAACATCTGTTGGTATACCAGAAGCTTGAAAACAAGAACCTTTGTTTCCTTCACGAGTTGTTACTCGAGCAACTCAAACTGATTTTGTTCTCAAAGATAAAGAAACTCAGACAGTCCGTTGACACGGCAGATTTTCTTTTGGACACAACATTTTTCAATACCGGCACTTAGCAATTTTGCATTGGAGGAGACAGTTATCTACTTTAGCTACAAAGTAAGGTTTTAATGTGTTTTGCATGAGGACATGCAATGTCTTCAGTTGGGGGGCATGTTAGGACCCAGAAATGTCCCTTTTTCACTACATCTTTTGCCCATTCAACCTTCTCATTCCTAAGATAAATGACTATTATAATGAGTACTAAGACCCTTTTCCCCAAGGAATGAACTATTCATCTCGCTTTTATATTTTCATTTACTTAGGATGTTTGATCGGTAACGTTCACATATTTTACCCATGAAATGATTTAACTAATGATCAAAATACTTAGAACAACCCACTTCGAGAAACTCGTTGTTGTTACAGCTATGTGCCAATCTTGGAAGCTATTACATGACTATTGCAATGGATGCCACCAACCCTGGAAGCTGTTACACGACTACTGCAACAGAAGCCCGTCAATCCTGGAAGCTGTTACAACAAACGCCACCAGTCTTGTTGTTATACGACTGCTGCAACACATGTTGATTATATATGCTGGCTCACGATGTTGATCAATGGGAGTTCTAGATTTTGTATTAATGATATCAAACGAACAGCTTGAGAATCAGGGATTCTCAAGACTGTTCTGATTATGTTCTACTATTGTACACGAACATTTTGGGCAATTGAATGAAAGAGTGGATTGAATTCCTTTAGCAGACTGTAACCTATTTCTTTGAGTGGATTCAGTGAGAAGGAAAGGGCCCACCTTCCTCACCGATTTCCCTCCATTTTGAATTCTAGATTAGTTGTTTTAAATGCGAATGATTTAACTATTAGACATTTCTAGAATACAATTGCTACTACAGTTTAGTTCCTTCTTGTTAGATGCGCATAAACTTGTCTCATGAGAATTAGAAGTCGATTGTTGAACATTGTTGGAGAATTGCTTTCCCTTTTTCTGCATTAGGTTAAAATCTTGTTTCCAAGAAATAAAAGTGTGAAGTACCTTCTTGCAATAAGTAGATTTCCTTTCTGCAAATAGTATAGAACTTCTTCCTGCAAAAGTAAATTAGAAAGTTGGATTAGAGTAGGCAATCCAGGGTTCTTATATATTCATCAGTTTAGATTGCAATTATGATTTCAAATCTGTAGAACTCCAGTTGTGTCAGCACAATTGTGTTAGTGATAATGTTTGTTTGTTTTTTAAACTTCCCTACTACAATTAGATTAGAGATGCTTTCATAATCTAGCATAGATTGTGCACAATTATCTTGAAATAACAGACTTCCCTGGGTTGACAATTTATATTGAACACTTTGATTTTCTATTCAATTAGACAATTAAAGTGCCCAATAGTTTTAATGTGCTATTACAGAACAATTTGGTAATCCATCATGGCAAGCCAGAACCCCAAAAGGCTAAAGGGTTCATTGTACTTCCAGACTGTTGCAGAGCCTAAACCATCATCTTGGCCAGTTGAAGCTTTAGTGACTGATATTGATCATCCCAATGGCGAAGACCATTTCCCCGATTATGAAGAAATCTACAGGATCTTCAATTCTGTAGATTTCCATGCAGATGATGAGGATTTGGAATTGTACCAGAATATCTTAAGAAGTGATATCCATCTAGTAGTTTCCCGACCACAATTGCTCCCATAAAACAAGGCAGTACAATGGTACCTTAGACAATATGATGCCACTACAACAAACATCATGAGCAAACAAGGGAAGCGGGTAGCATCCCTTAGACCTGAACACATCGACTCCAGATATCATCTTCTCACTCCCACATGCTCTCTAAACGGACCATTCTTAAAAGGGTTTTCCCAAGCAAGTAAAGGACGAGCGAAGCGGATGAAGCACTGGTGGGTGGACGAAGACAAAACCCTCAAATAAGGCCAGAAATTAGTTCCTACCCACATGCTCCCTACAAGTTGTTGGTAGCCATGCTCTATTGCCTGTACGAAGAAGAAAAGAGCACTCATTTTCAAACTGATTGGATGCCTTTGACACACACCATCGTCAGAATGGGACAAATATTGAACTGGGCAGACACCCTGGTTTTCAACATGCAAGGAAAGAAGCATAGGCCCTACAAGAGCTAATCATATACCTGGGAGAGCCTAAAGGCCATGATTCTCACAAGCTGACAATCAACCATGTCAGGTATGTCTGTCACACTCATCCCAATATCCATGTTGTCGATTTCAAGGAAGATAAGTTTAAGGGAACACTCTCTTATGATGAATTCCTACACCAGTTGCCCCATGATGCTGCCAAGCAAGATATTGAACTTTAACAAGAAGAGATCGAGAGGGAAACTTTAAACAATTCCAGAGGTTACTGTAGCGAGAACAAGATATTGACATCACCAAAGAGCATGAGAAAACTAAGAAAGAAGAGTAGCTTGAACAGAAAAGGCTCTAAGCTGAGCAAGATTATCGGAAAAGATAAGGTGAGGAGAAGAACAAAA
This sequence comes from Picea engelmannii, assembly GCA_009831015.1. Classification (NCBI taxonomy): domain Eukaryota; kingdom Viridiplantae; phylum Streptophyta; class Pinopsida; order Pinales; family Pinaceae; genus Picea; species Picea engelmannii. Next base: position 227,556 of record ML794810.1, on the reverse strand, counting down.
AATAACTTGAGCGCATGGCACACCAAAATTCACTCCAAAATAAAAAAGAAGAAGAATCCAAAATGTTGGTTGAAGAAGAGGAAGCCAAGAAGTTAGCAGATGAAGCACAAGCCAAGAAATTGGCTATTGAGGCATATAGGAAAAATGATTAGTCGATTAAGTTGAATCTAAGAAGAAAGCATACGAGTTGTTGAAGCAAAATTTAAGCCAGACACCTAGCACTCCATTGACGCCCAACCTAGGCATTGTCAACATACCTCCTCCAAAATACACTCCCATAAGCACCATTCTCGGAGATTCTTCCCTCTCTTCCCAAGCTCTGAATTTTGAGGGCTCTGTAGTAGCCATTGGAGACCACTACTTTGATAACACGACAAGAATTATCGAGAAAATGCCGTCCAAGAGGAAGAGAGGAAAAGACATCAGGTCTAAATCATCTATAGGGAGGGTATTAGAGTAGAAAGTAGGGCCTAACCCTGAAGAGAACGCGTTCCAAGAAGCTTCAACACTCAACACTTTAAATATCTCATATGTACTTGAGGTAACCAACAACCTCAGCACTACCAAGAACAGAGTAGTCGAATTGGAGACAGATTTAAAAGTGTAAAGGAAAAATTCATCATAAATGTCCAGGAAGCTCTAAAAGCAGCTGAGAGTCTCAATTCAGAGAAGATGAACAAATCCCTACAAGCACAAAGAAACTAGGTGAATATGGAATTTGAGAAGCGGATGAAAATCCAATGAGACACCCATAGAAATGAGTTAGAGGCGTAAAAGCATAAACTCAACACAACCCTAGAAGAGACCATAGCCTCAACACACACTGTGGAATCCATCAAGGCACAGGTGCTGGAATTAAGTTAAAAATTAGCGACATAAAAGAATGAGCTCCTTGATCTGCTAAGTAGAATACAGGCTTAGCGACAGGAACAACTCAAGCTGCAAAGCACATTGATAGAGAATCAAGAAAGACATCAGGAAGCAAGCAAAGCCTTAGAGGAGATGCTCAGTTGGCAGGATATGCACCAACCTCCACCTACCACATTGCCGGTATATTAGAAGAGGGAAATACTTAGATACTAGATTCTCTTTGACACTAGCAGACCTCCCTTCATGAGTGCTCGCTCCAACCAAGGAGCAACAGTCGACACTTGCACAAAGCTATGGAGAAATGCAAATGATCTTGTCGAAGAGGCAGGGGTACAACCAATGGAATCCATCGATGAAATGACATATGTTAGCACCAGAATGGTTGAGGTGGAGGACCACAAGAAAGCCAGCCAGGATAGCATCCAAAATCTGAGTCAATTTGAAGAAAAATGAATTGAAGAATACATGTCGAAACCCATCCGACTCACCTACAAAATCCAATCCTTTGTAAACACCACATCGAAACAATTATATCAAGAAGTGTCCACCAAATTTTGCAATGGAAAGTCGATCTTGGAGAGATTGCAATCAAGCAAACTCGAGAGCATATTAAGTGATCATTCCATTTGGAAATAATACCAAGATCAACTATAAGAACATGGCAGTTCATGATTACAAATTCCATAGTTTCTTCCATATGTTACTTTCTTCGGTTATTGTAATCTCAATTTTGAATTCGGAATACGAAGAGTCCCTTTTTGTGAAACGGCCCCAATTTCATGATTGCAAAGAAGAACAATTGTAAATAGTTTCCCCTCACTATAAACAAGGGCATTGTCCATTTGAAAGAGCTTTTGGTTTCAGAATGTAGCAAGAGAGTATTTCTACTGCAAGTTAATTTGAACCAAGAGACATTTTTAGTTGAAGATTATGGTATCGATGTGTATGAATGTGATTATTCTATTTATGCATCTATATTATTGTAATTTGTGAATATTGGTTGATGAATTACTTTTGAATTAATGTTTGCAGTTCACAGTTACCATGATTTTCAGAATGAGTACAGCGATAGCATAATTCGATTAACTAATCGATTCCTTGATTCTAACAATTTATACTATTAAACTTGTATATTACTTGTGTTGTGAATTTCTTCTGTGCAAGTAATACATATATTTCACTGTATTCATATTGTCTGTCAGTTTGCTCCTGATCAGGATAGGTTAGCTTAGAATTAGTTAGAAACTGCATCTTAGAATAATAATCATTCACCTTATCTTAAATTTACTTTGTCGGATTTACTTCTTTTTTTATATATATATTTAATTCATCTAAGAACCTTCGATTCTCAGATTCATATTTCGTTAGTATTTTAGTTAGTTGGTAATCAGGCCAAAATCTGGTTGGAAGCGCTACCCCAAATGAGAGTGGGTCTAATTGGGACTTGCCATCGGGCATTTTCCCTCATTTGATTGAGCAAGTCATTACGGCCCGTCAACACTGCCATAAAGGTAGAACATAAACTACTAAGAACCAAGATATCATGAAATTTTTTGGGGATCCTCCCTAGGGGTGTAATGTGTGGGTGGGGTGCCAAATAGCCCACTATAGTAATAATAGTGTAGTTATGGTGGCCATTCAATGTAAAGTGGACTAGATCTATGATGGTTTTTATTATTAAATAAGGCCCACTAGTTAGTTAGCATGGAATAAATGTAATATGGCCTCATTAAAGAAGGCCTGCTAGATATTTAGGAGATGGTGATGACTAGAGTTTCATAGATAGATATAAGTAAGGTTGAGTCCTTCTCAGGGGCATGTATCGGGGAATTTTATATTGGAGTTGAGTTCACTGAGAGGTCACCCTAACTTAAGAGGAAAGTGAACAAGAGTGGATTCCTTCCATAAAGGATCATTGTAAGGTGTTGTCTTACCTTAGGGGTATTTTGATATATAAAGTGATGGAAAATTCATGATTATGTTGTTTGTGGTTCAATTCTAAGGGTTAAAGATCATAATAAGTGGTATTGTAGCTCTTTCTTGGGCAAGAAAAAGGAAAAAAAAAAATTAAATGTATTTTTAAGGGAAATTTTGGGTAGCAACATTCATATCCATTCTTATACCTTTCCATGTAGAATCAGAAGAAAACAAGTGTAGATCTAAATTCCTCTTGAGAAACATCACGTTTAAAAAAAACTTTTCAAATGTTGTTGAAGATATCATTGATTTAAAAAAACCTATTCTGGGGTTTTTTCAAGGACGACCGTGAATATTGTTGTGCTTATATATTTTGACATAGCACCCATATTGTAACCAAACCAATGCCATTGAATATAGGATTTTTGTGGGTTTGATTTGATATATTATATGTTATGCTTTCTATCAATATCTAGTGTGTTATAGCCCTTGCTAATTTTTTCCCCTAAACCCTAAATACAAAATAATGGTCATGTGGAAGAACGTGATATGGGAGGATCAAACATTCATATTAATATAGTTGCAAGACATGAAAGATATATTTAAAAAGGCTCAAGTAACATCACAACAGGATATGGTGCAAGCACAACAACTTAAGGAGGAACTACAAGAATTTAAGGAGAGCATATCATCTATGCAATGTATCATATCATCCAAGGAGAGTATACTAGTGAAATAGATGCATGGTATGATTTAGAGGATGATTATGATAATTGGTACATGGATAATGGTCATTTATGGGAAGATAACTATTTTCACATTCTATTTGATGATTCTACTCCACCTTATGTAGAGAACATCATTGAGGGAAAGAAAGAACCCATTATGACCACTAGTGTTTAGCCTCCATATTCTCCAATGGTATTGTTCCTTCCAGATACACCCCCAACCATTTACAACTATGTGGATGATATTTTTGTGGATTTTATTTGTTTGATCCACGTGAATATGGTGGGAATTTGGACCACAATACCAACGCATTAGTCGAGCTCAGGACTCATCAATTGGGATTTAACATAAATGGGACCTGAGTTTATGGACAATCTCTTTAGATTACTTCAACATTGCAATTAGTAATTTCACATGGGACATTGGCTTCATAGACTACTCCAAGAGTCTAGGATTATGGCTAGCCCTTGTACATGGGACCTTGGTTCCCTACACTACTTTATCATTGTAATCTATGCATGTACATGGGACCCTGTTTTATTGTTATACAACCTCACTACAAGCATTGAGGGTAATGCCTTCGGAAGGGGGATAGAATGTCAAGATCCTCCCTAGGGGTGTAACATGGGGGGTGAATGGTCCACTAGAGTAATAATAATGTAGTTATGGTGGTCATTTAATGTAAATTGGACTAGGTCCACTATTTTTGTTATTATTAAATAAGGCCCACTAGTTAATTAGTATGGAATAAATGTAATGTGGCTTCGTTAAGGAAGGTCCACTAAATAGTTAGGAGGTGATATGATTAGGGTTTCATAAATAGCTATAAATATGGATGGAGTCCTTCTCATGGGCATGTATTAGAGTATTTTGTATTGGAGATTAGCTCATTGACAACTTGCCTTACCTTAAGAGGCAAGTGAATAGGAGTATATTCCTTCCATAAAAAGATCATCGAAAGGTGTTGCACTACTTTAAGGGTATTTTAATCAATAAAGCGTGAAGATTTCTAAATATCTTGTTTGATATTCAATTTGAAGGGTTAGGGATCATAACAAATTCATAGAACAATATTCTTTAAAAACTACGACTACACAAAAGGCTACCTCTGTGGTTGGACTTCATCAATCCCATCTCAAGATATGGTCATCAATATGAATCCTTCTTGTTTGATGCATGCTTATTTGGATATTTTGGTTGTTGTTTGATTATGCTCCTCAAGGAAATGATAAAGATTGAAGTGTTGAAATATCAACTTCAAATCCATGGTATGTTGAACATCCCATGTAACCTAATGTTCCTCTATTGTGTAGAACCTTTCAACCATGAGATACTAAGCTTTGAATCCGCATACACATTGAGTTTGTTGACCCCTACCTCAAAAAATCTCATCATCAAAATGGACATAGTTGATTCTCTTCCCAAGACACACTCAAAAGAAAACCAATGAGATTATGAGATATAAAGGATACCACCCACACCACTCTCACGTGGATTTTGTCAAGCTACTCCATCAAAGAAAGCATAGGGCTATCATTTTTTTGTTTCCACCTCTCTAACCACCCTTTGTTTCTCAAGCTTTAATCTCTTTCCAAAGTTCCTATTGGAAACTTGAATCGTATAAAAAATCACCAGTGGTGTCCAAAATTTTCCCTAGAATAGGAGGCATTCCTCTTTAACTAAATGGCCCACGAGCAAAAAACTAGTAGTGAATGATGTTTTTTTCTTGTGTCATTGTCCTTGAACCAGTTTTGTAGGGCTCCTAAATTGACTCCCCTTCCTATCTACCCTTTCCAACCAATGATATTGTCACAATTGTACATACTTTCTTAACAAATTGGCATGAGAAGAACAAGTGAAAAGACACTCTTTGCTTGCTCTTTACACAAGATATAATGTCTTGGGCCCTACTAGTACCTTCACTGTAAGTTATCCTAAGTGCAGATTCTATTGCATAGTATGAACCATAATAATATTCTATCCTTTAAAGGAGATTTGAGCATCCAGACAAGGTTCCATTTCCAATCTTACATAGCCTCTCCATGATTTGCTAAATAAATTGTGTACCCCATGTTGACTTTGTAGAGGCCTCCTTATTTGTCGTTCCTTGCACCAAGGAGTTATGTTGGTCATAAAGACTTATTGAAACCATTATCAATGAATCTCTATATTAGGTCCATTCAACTGTACATCCATTCACCAAACCCAATTGTTTTACATCTTTCCAACTTGTAGACCACTACCCATTAACATTTGTATCATGTACATTAGCCATGCAAAAAAATGTGATGTGAATGAAAGTGTTCAACATGACCTTGTGACAACCTTTGTTCTACATGTCCTCTTATCTAAGGATGTTACCCTGACCTAACCTATTCCATGTTTCTTATAATCCATGCAATATGATCCCCTATAATGGAAAAATCACCTACCATTTCCCTCCAATCAGTAAAGCCCCATGTAGCTTTCTTATTTTGAGATCTTATCCATTCCTCTATGTTACATGGTTCAATATACTTCCTTTTTATTATTGATTTCCAAAGAACTTGTGTGGTGAGTATCCTCCACATGCCTTTAGCATCCAGTACTTTACAGAAGATACTTAAAGGCGTTGTCTAAATGTTCTATGTTTTGGTCCTTTTCGTTGAATCCAACGAAATAAATCTAGACAAAATCACAATTTTCTATTGTTTAAATTGCATTTTTGAATGTCGGGATGGATTCATCGTGTTGGAAAATCTCTGGGGCATTCAGATTATACAGAGTTAGCCACTCAAATCTACAGATCCCACAATTTCTCACAAGCTTTTAGGAAAAAACACATAGAAAATATCCTAGGAAAAAAGGAAAAACGTAGACCGTTTAGACTACAACGATACTTCAATCTTTGAGGTGCCACCTCTTTCCTTTTTACATTTGGTAAGTCTTTTCCATTTCACTAAGGGAATGGAGTCTTTATTCCTCCTTCTTTCCCAAAGGTATTTGAAACACAAATTCTTGATTTTATTAAGTATGATTTTGGGATTGGATGTTATACTCATCCAATAAACTAGAATATCTTCAATGTCACTTTTTAGTAATTTTATTCATCCTCGACTTGATATATATCTATTGCACCAAGTGTTTATTCTTTTGTCCACCTTCTCGAAAAGCTACATGCAATCTTTTGAGTTGTAATCATTTTCCTTTAACTGGTAGCCCAAATATTTCATACTTTTTTCAAAGCATTTGCTTCAAAGAGGGAATTGGTGTGATTATCTCCACATGGGGATCTTCATGTTTCTTACATAAGTCAAATGTAGACATTTGGAAGTTGATCTACATCCCATTTGTTGTGCAATATAGTTTTAGTGCCCTATTTGGAACCTTGGATTTTCTTTTTGTCTCATTTCCAAAAAGTATATCATCATCGACAAATAGTAGATCGAAGTAATATCCCATCCTATAGCAATCAATACTCCCCTTCACTCTCCTCCCTCCCTTAAACTTTCCAATAGCCCACTCAAACCTCCAACCATGAGAAGAAACAACAATGGAGACCATGTGAACCCTTTCCCTAAACCCCTAGTTGGTTTGAAGAACTAGGTTGTTGCTCATTGATTAGTACTATATAAGACATTGAAGAGAAACAATTCTTAATCTAGTTAATCATGTGAACATTGAAACCTATGTGAAACATTAGCATTCTCATAAAAGTCCATTTTTCTTTATCATATGCAATGGAGAGATTTAATTTGAAGATAAAGAGGGATTTTTCTCCTTCTTTATGGAATGTAAGGCTTTTTGAGCCACACCAATTGCAACAAATATCATTTTCCCCTCTAAAAAGCCAAATTGTTCACCTAAAATAACTTTTGACAAAATGGAATTTAATCTTGTCACTGTGACTTTAGCAGTAATTTTGTATAGATTGTTACAAAGGGATACAATATGATAAGAATCAAAAGAGCGGGGAGTACCCATATTAGGAATGTTTGTCAGAAAGATAGAGTAAAGATGAACATATATCTTTATTAAACATCTTAATTTTTACACCACCATTAAAATATCCTTCCCCAAAACCTCATAGAATCTATTGTAAATTCTACATGCCATCCATTTGGACCAAGGGATTTGTCTTATTGAAAAGATGCCAAAACTTCCTTTAGTTCTTCATCCTCAATAACGGACTAGAAGATATTTATTTTGATAATTTTTTACTAGTCTATTGAATTTGGAAATAGTTCAGCCATAATCTCTCTTAGGTTTCCCTATCCCGACTCTGAACAATTCTCCTTGTAATTCTTATGGATGTCTTGGAAATGCCCTTGAAACTTGTGTGAACATTCCCTTCCTTGTCCCAAATCTCCTATACGTGTTGTGAGCCTTGCTAGCCTAGGTAAACCTATGAAGTCCTTGGTATTTTCATTGCCTTCCTTGAGCCAAATGGATCAACTCTTTTTCCTTAAGAAATTTTTTCCCATGCTAATAGTCGGTTCCTTTCATCTTCTAGCTTCTCCACACCTATCACATTTTCTCCATATACACTTCCCCCCTTCAATTTATCATCAAGAGATTCAAGATTTGATTATGCCTCTTCCAATTTGAGCTCATATCGATCATTTTGACATTGTACCCATTTGTTTGTGAGTGTTTAGATCCTTTTCATATTATCTGGGAAGGAAATCATAGCATTAGCATCGCAACTCGGTCTCCACTCCTTGTTTATTGAATCCCTTATTATTCATTCAAGAGCCAATAATCATTGAATTTAAAGGGAGGAGGACGTTTTTTCATATTTGATTCTAGTTGGAGTAAAATGGGGAAATGGTTGAAAGTACCCTCCACAACAATGCAGACCCTATACCTCCTAAAATTTGACAAAGCTTCATCTAAAACAATAAACCTATCAAACATGTTGGTTATCTATGCCCTCCTTTTTCTCTTATTTCTCCATGTAGGCTTTTATTCAATAGGTTTACAATCACTTATGCATCATTGTCAACACTATCACTTTTGTACCCACTCTGAAAAATCCATTGCATTTTCACCATATGCGCAACCACACATCAATCAATCTTACCCACTCATCTCTTTGACTAGTAGAAATCACTAGATATATTGGTTATGAAAGGAATAAGTACAGAAAAAAATACAACAAGGTGTTAGATGTGGAAATGTAATTGCCAAAATAAATCACAACTCCAAGAAACACATAGCTTATTTGTTGCAAGACAACACAAACCTCCTTAGATGTGTGTAAATTTCTAGTAGAAGATCTAGGCTTCTCCATTAAACTTTGTGTGTGTCAAGCATTGAATAAGGGCGGTGTTGACTATAGAATCATGGTTGGATACCAAGAGTTCAAAATATTGATATGGGCAATCTTTTGAGTGACTTGTACATATTGGGAAAAGCTATCATGAAAAGGTATTACCCTGAAAAATATTAAGATTATCACGAAAAATACGAAAATCAACAAGTTTATATGTTATATCTCTCAATGTTTTTTTATTTTCTTTCTTAAGTTGTAGAATTAAAGCTCAACTTTCTGAGGCCCGAAGATGGAAAGCGAGAGGATGTGTATGGGCACTAATGAAACCCTAGCTGCAGGTGGCTAGGGTTCGTTTTCTCTTAGGTCTGCAGTCAACTGAGGGGCCAGAAGCCCAAAGTTTCAGGCAGACAAGGGGCGAGATAAGCTTCTCCTTAGGTGGGTTTCCGAGGGTGTTCTTCCCATTTCTCTCCAAGAACCTTTCTCGCCATTAGCTGACATGGAGGCTTCCTTAGATTATTCCTGGGACATGAGCGAGGAAGATGAGATTTGGTCGATGCTAGGTGGCTGACGTTTTTTGAGGACATCTGTGGAGGTGGTTGAATGTGCAAGCTCAGGTGCTAGTTTTTGGACAGGTGGAGTTTCTCTCATGTATGTCATTCCCCGGCCTCAGGCTAAGCCAACTTGCTCTGCAGAGGCTCCTCCATCCGCTTAGGCCTTCTCTCCAATGAGGGTTAGGCTTGGGTCAGGTGGACGGGGGGACTCATGTTATTTATGTAACTGCATCTACAAGGTGGTTTCCAAAGTCATTGCAAGGAGAACTAAAGCTACTATTTCAGAAAAAATCTCTCTTGAACAATTTGCCTTTCTCGAAGGTAGACAAATTCACGAGGCAATAAGGGTTGCTCAAGAAGTCATGCACAGTTTGAGATCTACAAAGAGTAGAGGAGCAATCCTAAAAATTGATCTATCAAAAGCCTTCGATACAGTAAACTGGTTATACTTAAGGATGCTCCTTATTCATCTGGGTTTTGAGGTCCTCTTCATAAATTGGATAATGTGTTGCATCACCTCAATCTCTTTTGTTTTCCTAATCAATGGGTCAACCTCAAGTTTATTTCATGTCGAGTGAGGATTAAGACAAGGATGCCCTCTCTCCCCTTTCCTATTCCTTCTGGTTACATAAGGGTCGAGTAGAGGCCTAGAGGAGGCAAAAGCTAGAGGAGATTTTTTGGGTATCACCATCTCCCCATCCTTACAGATTTCTCATTTATTATTTGTTGATAATATTCTAATTTTTTGCAATGGGAACAAAAGGGATGCAGAATCTTTATTGAAGATTTTAGAACTTTTTGGGAAAGCAACATGAATGGAAATTAATAGCAGAAAGTCTACTCTATCAACTTACAACTTGGATAGAGCAGAAAACGATATGTACAAAAGGATTTTTCCCTTCGAGTTTAAGGAAATGGAAGAAGGACTCAAGTATTTAGGATTCCATTTAAAACCCAACAGGTACATGAAAGAGTACTGGACGTGGCTACTAGCAAAACTAGAAAGAAGACTAAAAGTCTGGAGCTTTAGATGGATTTCAAGGGCAGGAAGGGTTACACTGGAAAAATATGTTCTAGAAGCCATCCCAGTCTACTGGATGTCTCTTGCTTGGATCCCAAAAGGAATTCTTGAAAAGGCTCAACAAATTTGTTTCAGATTTATTTGCGTAGGAACAAAAGAAAATCATGTTGTTCCATGGATTTCTTGGGATGTTCTTGCATCCCCAAAGTAGCTTGGAGGATGGGGGTTAAAAAACATTTTCTTGTTTGCAAAAGCACGGGCAGTAAAATCAAGTTGGAAGCTACCCTTCGAAACCTTTGGACCACAGTTGTATACCAGAAGTATATTGCACCAACCTCTTTGGAAGATTGGGTGAGAAGTTCGATTAAGAGTAGTCGATGTTGCTCAATCATTTGGAAAGCCATCCTTTCCTCTTTTCAAGTCATAGGAGATGGTTTAGCTTGGAAAGTAGGAAGAGGCAATGAATTCCGGATTGGAGTGGATATGTGGCCTGGTAGTGGTTTAAATCACAATCTTTCGGAAGATTGCATCCATATCTTGAATGACAACGATTTCCACTTTCTAAACCAAGTGTCATATCTAGAAAGAACAAACTTCCATGGACAAGGCTGGAAGAATGCGGCTCAGGTGGGACTAGGAAATATCTTCAGTGAAGATTGGGAGCATTACACTGAAGCTCTTCGAAGGGCACACATCTGAATCTCAGATTTAGAGGATGAACTGGTTTGGTAGTTGTCACCCTTTGGGGATTATTCTCCTAAGTTGGGTTATTCACATCTTATCATTGAGATTCAACAACAAGAACCTCATTGGTGGTGGAAAGGGATTTGGAAAGTTAAATGCCCCCTAAATGCAAAACTCTTCATGTGGTGTTTAATCAAGAATAGGGTGCTCACATGGGGTAGAATGAAAAAATGCAAGGTGGAAGGACCAGGTTGGTGTGCTCTCTGTAAGAATGACGAAGAATCTATTAATCATCTCTTCATAAACTACGCTTTTTCTCGCCTTTTTTGGAAGGATTGCTCCAAAATCTTAGAGATTGATTGTCGATGGGAAGGAGACTCAGTCGAGGAAGCTTGGAAAGCTTGGCTGTCATTTCCCACTCTTAAAAGTATAAAAGCAATGCCTTTGATTCTATGCTGGGGAATTTGGCTTGCCAGAAATGCGGCAATTTTCAAAGAGAAACCATCCCTTCCTGAACTTGTAGTAGCCCGAGGGATCGACATTCTGGCAGATTTTC
>ML794810.1:201871-215874 GCA_009831015.1 Picea engelmannii | reverse complement strand
AATAATATACAACATTATATATAAGTTATTTTAAGGAAAGGTTAGTAGGGTAGTTATACTAACATTGTAAATTCACATTTTGATAGGTGTATAGTCTTTGCGTATGTAAATGAAGGTATTTCACCTTTCAAAAAATTTAACATCTACCCAATAAATCAAATTAATTAATATAATATTAATAAAATACTTTATAAAAATGCTAATAAAATACTTTATACAAGATAAATATATTAAATCAAATCTACTTTAAAGTTTTTAAAATATTTTTTAATCCTTTGTTTTCTTGTGCTTTCTTTGCATTATTTACACTTATTCGAAATACAATTTAAATATTTATAAAGTTCTCACTCAAATTCTAAGTAAAAGTACTCTTTAAAAAGGTTGAAAGGAAATTGATGAAATTAATCACCACATTCATAACAAGTGATGCATGGCAGCGTAGGTCCCTGTCAGGTTGGAATGGGAATAAATGCATTGTTATAGCGGGATCAAGTATAGACATGTGGGAAGAAGGTTGAAATACATGTGGTATCCATGCAAAGGATGACTTTGTGGCAGCGTGTCATTGGCCAGTGACAAGACATTTGGCTTGTGGATGACCCCCTAAGATTAATATGCGAACGAGGCAGTTTTTTCCTAGGGTGTTTATAGTTCAAACATGGGATTTAGAATTTTTTTGTCTAAATGACTTGCAAGAAAGGTTCCTGGAGAAAGGGACCAGGAAGCACAAACATTAAACATTCAAATATAATAAACACAATTTCCTGACATTCAACATAGTTGAATGCAAATTCGAATTTGTTTTCTTCGAAATTTATCAAATATTAATAACACACACAGTAACATTCTAAAATAATAAACACAATTTCCTGACATCCAACATAGTTGAAGGAAAAAAAAAGTAGCATTTCTGAATTAGTTTTCTTTGAAATCTATCAAAAATTAATAATGTATGTTACATATTTTTGGAATCTGTTCCACATTTCTGGAAATTTAAATGCGTTTGTCATATAGACTGGGATTGGGGCTCCCGTGGACCATAAAAGAAGTAATTACAAGAAATATGATTGTAGAAAGAAGAAGTGTGAAGTGTGCGACGGTAGAGAGGAAGACCTGAAAAGAAGAAATTAGAAGTTACTAGTCTTTGGTTAGAGATTTCTATTTAAATAGGTATAATAACTGGACTGATAAAGAAAACAAGATAACATTGGTATAGACTTACTATGAAGCGGATGCGTTTTTGTTGGTGTCGTTGACGATCGCTGGAATCGTGCCAACTGGTTGTTGCCCTTCATCGATGAGGTTGTCCATTCTTCGTTGGAACCATTCTTCAATGTAGCTTCTCATGGGGGCCACGTTGATTTCATCCTGGATTTCTATGTCGAGAAGCTCGTTTTCTAATTTCCTTAGATCCATAGAAATACTATGCAGAGCCTGTTCAATTTCTTCATTGTGTGTCGAATAGTACAGTAGCCAGTTCTCGGTCTCATCTACACAATATTCAACTATGTTGTAAAAAATTTCAAAACACAACCCCTTTAAAATATCAAGTTGTTCATCGAAGGCTTCTTTGGTCATTGACAAGGATTTGAGGATTAAGCTTGGGTCTTGAACCTCGTTGGTACTTCCGGCTAAGTCTATTTGGGCCAGGTTACTGAATAATTCTTCTTTGTCTGATATGGCTTGTTCACATGATTCGACAATGAGCTGCAAGTTCTTAATTTTCTTTTGCCAACATCCTTTTATTTTTTTGGTGTGCTTTGGGGAGGGGAGACCCTCTTGTCTTCTTTTCAGATACGAGTTGTTGATGGCATGGTTGGCAAAAGGGGTCAGTATCTGGTCATAGAAACGTTGATCATATTTTAAATTCACCTGCAAATGTTGGTGCACATCATCTTCCCTCTTTCGAAAGGAAGCTATATTTTGTGATGTTTCCCAGGCTTTAGTAACTAGTTGCATTATTTTCTTGATGTTATTCTCTACAATGGTTCTACACGATGCGAGGAAGCTGGAGGATCCTTTTAACTTGGTTGAAGGGGTAGCAGGCATGGTTTTTGCTAAAGGATTGGCAAACTCGGGGGTAGCAATGAAAGTTTCCTCCAATTCCTTGATGCGGTCGTTCAGTCTGGCATTCTCTGCTTCAATTCCTCCAATGGAATCATGAAGAGCATCACCGGTTACACGGTGAAATAGGGAGAATTGGGACGACCTCATTTTCATTTTCCTAAAATTAATCTATGTATGAGATTTGGCTTTCTTATTTGTTACATCTCTCTTTTCAATGACGATATTTTTAGATTAGTTGTCAAAAATAGCGCTCTAGAATACGAAGGATTCATCTTCCTAAAAAATGTCGGTCTCAGTTATTTCCATTGCGGAACTATGGTGCACGATGTCTACTGACGGGCCAATTTTGTGTATGTGCTCAATTTCAACTTCAACTTGCATATGATCACTCTCAATTTCAGGTTCGTCCCCCTACCCTACAATGTTTTTTCTTTTCTTCGTCAGGGGAACTTTGTGAGAACTATCAATTTTTGTACGAGGAGGGTTCTTGTCTCCTCCTCCATTTGAATATTTTTGGGTTGCTTTCTTACTGGGGTGGGCCATTGAAGCGATGCTCTATGATGTCATGCTCTTGGGAGTGCTGGCGGGGGACTAGCCACTCTTCTCACCGGATACTTTTCCCTGTTGTCTGTACAACTCAGTCGCGCTTTGCAATGTCTTTATGTCGCAATCGTCATAAGCATGAGTGTTGTCGTCACTATCTCTGTCTTCGGCCAGACGTCTATTGATCAAAGAGATGCTAAAGCCAAATGATAGTAAATGTTCTCGAAAAATCCCATTAGGGTCGAACCCTTTTAGCCTTTCAGCATATGCCAAGTTCAAGTTCTTGAAATGGCTTGCGAATTCATCAATGTTGTTGACGTTTTTGCACACGAAGTCCCCAACTTTCCAGAGCAGAGGAATGAACTGTTTCTTTTTATTGTCATGGAAAAAATGCAACGAGTGTTTGTATTGCCTTGATATTTTTGTAACAAACATCTTGTCTGTGATGTGGCATGGAAGGAAAGCAAGATTTTCCTTGGAGCCAAAGACCATTAGCACATTGTGATTTTACTTTTGTTCAAGTGTGCCCTTCTTATTCAAAAACTTGGTTTCCTGGCCAGACATTTGGGGAGCATCCTTTCCTAACAATAAATCTTTGAAAACTGAGACAAAGCCATTAAAAACCTCATATAAACAATGGGAGGCCTTGTGCCTCCGGAGGGTCTGGTACCAAAATGTTACTGGGTCGAATTCACAGTTTATTTTCTTGGAAAGAGACAGTTTTGGAAATGGGCAACAATGCACTATTGTGAAAATCAAGTAGCAAGACATATAAAATTTATTCGATTCTTTGAATCGTGACAATTGGGAACAAATTTCAATGGAAATTAGCTTGCCCCAATTGAAAATGAATTGTTTGTTGACTGTGAAGTACAAAATCTAAACAACCATACAGGAAACGCTTGCTGAGGATTCCTGTCTCGTTATTCTTG
This sequence comes from Picea engelmannii, assembly GCA_009831015.1. NCBI lineage: Eukaryota > Viridiplantae > Streptophyta > Pinopsida > Pinales > Pinaceae > Picea > Picea engelmannii. The sequence goes on along the minus strand of ML794810.1, from coordinate 212,332 downwards.
TAAACAACCAAGCAATTTTCCGGAATGGATTTCTAAAGGAACTTACATGCAACTTTCTGATATCTTCAGCAATTGTTGTCGGGTCTCCCAGGAACTGGGGTGAGACTTCCAACCCGTTATCATGTTTTTATAGGAAATGCTTGCAGTCTTGTCCTCTAAAGGTCAATGTTGGCTCCGACAATCTTAACATCTTGCGGAACACTTGAGGTGTCAAAGAAACAGGAGAATGGTTGCACAACGGAATAATTCTTTGGCTTGAAATATATTTTTGGGCGCACCAAGAGACCAGCTCCTTACAATAAAAAACGTCAGGGACGCAGCCTGCATGAGAAATTCGAGAGGTCCAAATCACTTCGTTCTGGACGGAACGAGATGAATAGTAAGAGTATGCCCTAGACCACTGGAAGTTATGGTCCTGACGTCCAAAGATATTGACTGTATCTGCACAAAATTGTTTTCGACCTACTGCCATAAGTTTAGAAGAACATTTGTTTGCTCCAGACGATGTTTGAAATGAAGAGTTGGAAGGGATAATATAACGCTACGTAAATCTTGGTCCAATGCATGTGAATGGGAGATTTCCTTGAGACTTTCTCTCATTAATGACAATTTTGACGGCTGTTGCATGATGCGTTGTTAGCATTAAAGACTAGTAATTGCATACATAGAAGTGAGAACATGGCAGATACAATAATGAGCAATTAAGCATTGGAGATTTCCTGAACGGGCTAACATGACGACCCATGTTTGAGATGAACAATCAGAAGGGACAATATAACTCTGCGCAGATATTGGTTTAATGTGTATTAATGGGAGATCTCCTCGAGCGTTTCACTCATTAGTAAAAATGTTGATGGTTCATGTATGTTGAGTTGTTGTCACGAAAGGTTACTAATTGCATATTAATAAAGAAGTGCGAAGGTCGCAGGGACGAAAAAGAGCAATCAAGGAGTGTCTAATTATCGAGAGCGGTCGGGAGGGCTTCATAACAAGGTTACAAGGGACAACTGTTGGAGGTGAGGGCGCGAGGATTAAATTGTATGTATCGAAGAGGGCATGATAGGACAGTCCAGAGGTCTACTTGAAAATCGTGGAAGTCCAGGTAATGTTTGCAAGACATGAAACAATGGAGGTGCAAAGGTGAGTCACCAATCCTAGAACCCGCAATTGAAAAAGTGGATCAAGTATGGAATAGAGAAACGACTGGGCGGATTCGTTTTCGCCAATATATTGAAACTTGTAATATATATCCCATTGAACCTTGGTCGGGTACAGTAAACAATGATTAAGAAGTGGAGATTTCGTGAACCCGTCAACCCGAGAAACCGCGAAAGAGATTCCATGAAATCGACAAATATGGAAAGCCATCGGACGGGCTTCAAAATTAGGGTGATAATGGTTCTCCAGGAGACGTGACTTCCCGAATGTCAAATTGTATATCGTGGAACTCCGTGAATGCAAAATGTGTACCATGGAAGAGGGGATGATATGGGAGTTCGACGGTCAATTTGTATGTCAGACCCTTTCGCTCATTAATGACATGTTTAAGGTTCATGCACGACAAAGTGTTAGCATTAAAGCTAGCGAATTACATTTTCAGAGAGTAGGAAGGTGGCAGTGACAGGGAACAACAAGTAAGGAATGGCTAATTATCAAAGTCAGTTGACAACGCTTCGTAATAGGGCTACAAGATACAACTAGTAGAAGTGGGGGGTCCAGGGTCAAATTGTATTTCTCGGGAATGTTGACTACATAACATGTAAAATGGAAGAGGGCATGGTGATGCATTCCTGCGCACAAATTGTATATTGCAGAATTGCGGGTACTCTTTGCTAGTTGTGGAACATTGGAAACACAATCCTGAGCCCACCAGTCCAGCAACCCGCAATGGAAAAAATGTATAAGTATGAAACAGGGAAAGGGCAGGGCAGACTCGATACACAACACATGTACAATGCAATGGAGATACAACCAAATTGGGGCTAAGTATTGAAACAAACGACGAACGGTTGGGTTCGTGGCGAGGCTTTCATGTAACATGGAAGAGGGCATGGTGATGCATTCCTACGCACAAATTGTATATCGCAGAATTGAGGGTACTGTTTGCTAGTCGCGGAACATTGGAAACATAATCCTGAGCCCGCCAGTCCGACAACCTGCAATGGAAAAAATTTCTAAGTATGAAACAAGGAAAGGGCAGGGAAGACTCGATACACAACACATGTACAATGCATTGGAGATATAGCCAACCTGGGGCTAAGTATTGAAACGAACGACGGACAGCTAGGTTCATGACGGGGCATTCCAATGGACAAATTGTATATAGCGGAACTCTGGGCACTGTTTGCAAGTCGCGGGAGATTCAAAACAAAAGTTTGAGGCCGTCAATCCAGGAACCGACAATCGAAAAAAGTGTCCAAGTATTGAATAGGGAAACGTTGGGCCAGACTTTTTTTCGCTAAGGGTCAAATTGTATTTATCGGGAGTGTTGACCGCAGAGCATGTAACATGGAAGAGGGCATGATGAAGCATTCATGTGGACAAATTGTATATCGTCGAATTGCGGGTACTGTTTGCTAGTCGTGGAACATTGGAAACAAAATGTTCAGCCTGCCAATCTGACAACCCACAATTGAAAAAATGTCTAAGTATGAAACAGGGAAAGGGCAGGGCAGACTCGATACACAACACATGTACAATGCCATGGAGATACAACCAATATGGGGCTAAGTATTGAAACGAACGACGGACAACTGGGTTTGTGATGGGGCATTCCAGTCGACAAATTGTATATCGCGGAACTCCGGTCACTATTTGCAAGTCGTGGGAGATTCAAAACACAATTTTGAGGCCGTAATCCGGGAACCCGCAATCGAAAAAGTGTCCAAGTATTGAATAGGGAAACGTTGGGCCGGACTTGTTTTTGCTAATATATTGAAATTTGTAATGGAATATCTTCTTTGCATGTTTATGGACAAGTTCTGTAGGGATGGTTAGACCTCGAGACTTTTGCATATTAATGACGATGTTTATGGTTGTTGCATGATAGTGTTTTAGTATTAAACCTTTGATGTTGAATATTTGGAAAGAAGTACGAGGATGGTCGGAACAGGAAACAGTGTCTAGGAATTGGAGATTTCGTGAACCCATCAACACAAGGATCCGAAATATGGTGACAAGGTCTCCCCAAAAGACGTGATGCCTCGACGGTCAAATTGTATCGCTCACAACATTTGAATGCATAATCTGTAACATAGAAGAGGGGATGATGTCAGAGTCCACCAGTCAATTTGTATATGGCGAACGTCCGGGTGCCAATTTTTTTGTACCAGTGTGTTCAGTTGTCACTAGTAAGACCATAATTAATGTATATTAGGAAGGACACAAAGTTAGTGGGGATGGAAGGTAGTGACAAATACTTTGAAACATTTGTGAGGCTTGGTAAGGTGAATATTGCGAGTTCGAGGAGTCCGCGGTGGAATCGTATATCACAAAAGTTTTGAGTGCAATATGTATATCACGAAACAAGAAGTAGCAGAGTTCGAAAGCGCCAACCCGACAACCGCGGCCATAAAATTGGCTATGTATGGAAAGGAACAGCGGTCTGACAGTCAATTTGTATATGGCAGATGTCCGGGTGCCAATGTTTTGGTACCAGTGTGTTCAGTTGTCACTAGAAAGACCATAATTAATGTATATTAGGAAGGACGCGAAGTCAGTGGAGATGGAAGGCAGTGACAAATATTTTGAAACATTTGTGACGCTTGGTAGAGTGAAGATTGCGAGTTTGAGGAGTCTGCGGTGGAATTGTAGATCACAAAAGTTTTGAGTGCAATATGTATATCATGTAACAAGAAGCAACAAAGTTCGAAAGTGCCAACCTGACAACCGTGGCCATAAAATTGGCTAAGTATGGAAAGGAATAGCGGCCGGTCAGATTCGTCATGTGAGGATATTGATGGAGATGAAGATATGTCCTCGCCAACGCTGGAACCCGTGATCATAGAAAGGTGACTAAGTATATAACCAGAAAGCGATAATATAGGGGAAGAAGAAAAGGGAAAAAGGGCTAAGTATCTCATAGTAGAACATCTATTGTTCGTTTATTAATGCCAATCTTTTCGAACCCTTGGTGAGTTATTACTAGTAAAAGCATAAATTGAAAATTACAGTTCTTTGTGTAACACCCTGTTTCCCCCAAATTTGTAATTAATCCTAATACAGGAATTACCATGCTAAAGCATGATGAAAATGTGAATGTATGATGTGAAGGGACCTTATGAAGAAGGTCGATAAATGTAAATAACATTATGAATTTATATTACAGAATTGTTGAGAGGGGATGTGCAGAAAAGAGACCACGATGATGGTGGAGGGCACCTGAAAAAGGGGCATAACTTCCACCAAGAATGAAATACCGTATTTGGACTCCACTGGCCCGGAGAACCAAAAGCGGCTCGCTGGCCCTGAAAATTAATGGCTCGCAGACTGGTAGGCGGATGTCTTAATGAGGGATGGGATGGTGAACCGCCCATCCGTAGGGACGTCAGGCCTGATCAGTGCGAGGGAAATCGTGTCACACGCAACCTCGGGAGAGGATAAGGCGTATGGCTGAAATGATTTGAAGGGGGCAGACGCGAGGGGAACTCTGGCAATTTTTACGCAGAGTGAGTGATCGCAGAGGGGAAGGATTGCAACCTTCGCTCCTGGGCACTAACAGACAGAGAGACGCAGGTCTCAGGACATCGTGGTCTCAGCTCGGGGGTGGCTAGTGGTAAATCCTGTAGGAGTCGCTACGCCTACGGTTGGGTGGAGACGAGCACCCCTCTCAGCAGTCGCTTTCATTGCTGAACTTATTTCTGATAAGTGTTTTGCTTATATTGCATCTTGAATTTATATGTTGTCACATGTATTCATAGACTTGTGGATTTGTACATATATTCCTGTGTAGTAATGTCTGTGTAGTAATCGCTGATAAGGAATAGATATTAGTTCACAGAACTATGAAATTGTAAAGGATTTGCAGTATGATAGTGTTCGCATAATGTTTGATATGAATGAGTTGACATATGCTTAACACCGAGGAAACCGTGCTCGGTTTACATTGACGAATGAATCTAATCATACCCATCCGTCCTCTGGAAGTTGTCTTCCTTTATCTGCTCCCGGGAATGACCCAGTAAGGATCTCTCCACAGAGATTTCCTCCTAGAAAAGGTTCGCTAAGAACCCAGAACAAGGGTTCGAACGCATAGGCCTTATTAATCCTGCACGAGGAGGAACGATTCTATTAACATTCCAAGATAGTAGTGTTGTGAGGAGTGATAAGTCGACGGATGAGATCTCGTCGGGTGAACCATAGTCATTCACGACCATTAGATTGACGAAAGTAATGCAGGCGTTACATGCCTTTCCCTCTCTCCCCGTGAGCAACGAGAAATTGGGATCGTAAACCCCAAGACCCAAAAGAACGAATCTGGACCGTTAGATCTCGGATCACATTACCCGTCAGCCATTGGATCTGGAGAAGCTGCGCAGGGGTTAAGCGCAGGAGTAGGCATGTGAGAAATGACCTGAACCATCGGATCTTAGATCATAGTCCCGACAACCGTCAGATCTCGAGAAGATGCGTCGGAGTTAAACTCTAGTGTGCAGAGGAACAGATCCTAACCGTTGATCTCGGCCGGACACGTGTCAGCGTTTCGGGGAGTCGTCGAGATTTCTCCCATCGGAGAATTTAGGAGTGTAGAACCGTTGCAATAGGAAGTCGCGATCCACGATTTACCGATAAGATCTGAGCCGTCCGTTCACACGGGACAGGTGTCAGAGATCGGACAAAAGTCGGGGATCGGGAAATCAGAGTTCTCGAGGCCACGAGAACCAGGACATCATAAGTCCCGAAACCCCAAGAATCAATCCGGGCCGTCCGTCTGCGGGGACAGGTGGCAAAGGATCGGGCGCCGTCGATGTTTTGTTCATCGGAGTTTTCAATGGTAAGGAAATTGCGCAACAAGAAATCGCGATCCGTGATTTCCCGATAGGATCTGAGCCGTCCATCAGCGAGGACGCGTGGCGAGAGATCCCAGAAAGTTGGAGTTCGGCATATCTGAGTTTCAAGGGTCATGAAACTCTTGCACAGTGGAATCGCGATTCGCGATTTCCCGATACAATCCAAGCCGTCCCTCTGGGGGACAGATGGCAACCATCCAGAACCGTCGGTGGTAGACCCCATCGGCATTTCGGGAATTGGCGTATCGGGGATTTCAAGGACATGAAATCCTTGTATTGCGAAACCGCGATATGCGAATTTTCTGACACCATCATAGGCCGTTGATCCAAGGGACACGTGTCGAGCATCCGGAGAGAATTGGGAATCGGGATATCGCGAGTCCCGGGTACATATGTTTTGGGTCATCGCAAATGCCGAAACCCCGATGGAGGGTTATATGGCTGTAGTCATATGATAAGCGGTCATATGGACCATGGTATAGCAAAAGGGGCTAGCCAGTGTAAAAGGGGCGTCGAGAGTCCAGGGGACTTGTGCGCCATGACATTGAGAGGCGCCAAACCCCGACAAGCATTAAGACTGTGGTCTTGTGAACGTCGTGGTCGTATTGACCAAGACTTAGCCCAGAAAGCCAATGCGCTAAGAGCACATCGGGGATCGGAGGATCGGGAGTTCCAAGTACATGTGCACCTCGGCACCACAAACTCCGAAACCCCGACGAGAAGCTGTCAAATGGTCATATAGGAACCAGTCATGTGGATCCAAGGCTTAGATAAGTGGGGTTGAGGCAACCAAGAAGTGAATAAGAGATCGGTGATCGATGATTGAAGTTGTCAAGACAACATGGGTGTCAAAACCCCGATAGAAGCAACCCCGAATCCCGATATTAAACCAGGGATTCGGCATTTCGCTAATGTAGGCTTCTGGGGATTTCTCAATTGTGGGAGATTAACCCCAAAATTTTAAATTTTGATAGTGGGTATGTTACACTTTGGGTGCAACATGTATATGACAGAATAGGGGATAGAAGTGTTGGATACCGCAAACCTGGGACCCGGTGATCAGATAATTGGCTAAGTAATGAAAGGGACCGAGGTCGGTCGGGCTCATGGTGTGTAGATATAGATAAAGATAAGCATCTGCCAATCCACGAATCTAGGAATGGTTTGCAAATTACGTTCAAATCCATAAGCAATAGAAATAAAAAAAGAAGTGGACGACTGGGCTCGTGACGGGGCATTCCAGCAGACAAATTGTATATCGCGGAACTCCGGGAACTGTTTGCAAGTTGTAGAAGATTCGAAACACAATTATGAGGTCGTCAATCGGGGAACCCACAATCGAAAAAGTGTCCAAGTATGGAATAGGGAAACGTTGACCCAGACTTGTTTTCGCTAATATATTGAAATTTGTAATAGCTTTGCCATTACCTGGGAAGATCTTCTTTGCATGTTCCTGGACAAGTTCTATAGGGATGGTTAGTCCTCGAGACTTTTGCTTATTAATGACGATCTTTACAGTTGTTGCATGATGGCGTTTTAGTATTAAGCATTTGTTGTTGCGTATTTCAAAAGAAGTACGACGATGGGCAGAACACGAGACAGTGACCAGGAATTGGAGATTTCGTGAACCTGCCAACGCATTTGTATATGGCGAAGGTGCGAGTGCTAATTGTTTCATACCACTTTGTTTAATTGTCACTAGTAAGACCATAATTAATGTATATTAGGAAAGACGTGAAGTACTTTGAGACATCTTGCGAGTTCGAGGAGTCCGCGGTGGAATTGTAGATCACCGAACTTTTGAGTGCAAGGTGTATATCAGGGAGCAAGAAACGACATAGTTTGAAAGTGCCAACTCGACAACTACGACTATAAAATTGGCCAAGTATGGAAATGAACAGCGGTCGGTTGGATTCGTCACATGAGGATATAGATGGAGATGAAGATATGTCAGCCCGACAAATCATGGAGGCCGCAATCTTAGAAATGCGACTAAGTATATAAACTGAAAACGATAATAGACGAGAAGAAGAAAAGGGGAAAAGGGCTAAGTATCTCACAGAAGAAAATCCATTAATGTTTGTTTATTAATACCAATCTTTTCGAACGACTGTTGAGTTCTCACTAGTAAAAGCATAAATTGTACATCATGGAAGTTTTTTGGCTGCAAGATGTATATCACGGAACATGGGACATAAGTGTTGGATACCGCAAACCCGGGACTTGGTGGTCAGATAATTGGCTCAGTACTGGCCAAGAGAGTTTTTATATTTATTCCAATAGTTTCATATTAATATATATTAGTAGATTATTTGTGGTTGAAATGTAAATCATCTTCCAATTTGCAGGATGCTATTCGGTTTGCAAATTTCGTTGAAACCAATAAGCAATAGAAAGAAAAACACACACACACACACACACACACACACACACACACACACATATATATATATACGAATATTATCAAATAGAAGAAGTTGTAATATATGGAAATCATTGAACATGAACATGACGCCAACACTTGAGTTGCCTTGTAATAGTCATTAATTCATTCTATTTACGAGACCCCGAAGAATGAAAGCAGAACGAGTCCTTCCATTTCTAACTTTAAGTATAGGGCAGGTGCTACATAAGTACGGCCCAAGAAAAATTATTCTTCCATGTAAAATGTAAGGAACGAATAGAATAGCATTTATTTATATCGAATTGCTGGGCAACAAAAACAAAAGCTCGTTGTCCATGTTTAACGACAGACACAAAAAAAAGGTACAAAATAAAATAAAAAGAAATACCAGAGATTGGGAAACACCATAAAAAAACCTGCAAATATTGTATATTTAAGTTGGGTTACAAAATACAACTAAGATTATTTGTTATAATGACTGCAATTTGGCCTGCTGCTGACCCCCAAAAAAAAACTATGTACAATAATGGAGCTTGTGGACAGTCTTTTATAGATTTCAACTTCACAATAAAATGCTTGATTTGTAAAAAACAACGAGTTGAATATCAATTTCGGTCCATGGACTTCATTGTTGCTGCCAACTAGATCTATCCCATATTTTTGAATAACTTGTCTCTTGTAGATATGGCCTGCCTGCTGTTGTTCCTGAGTCTGTACTAAGGCTTAAATTACAGTGTCAAGGCATCCGAAAGTATGGTAATGGTTGATAAAGGATTTCATTAACCTTCGGTATGGGAAGCTAATGAGGATTTCTGCGTTCACGCTGTCTGGCTTCCAACTGTTCCTGGGTTGCGATATCTTGTTCAATGGTCGCCCATGATCGTTCTAATTCTTCCCAGGTATTAGCAGTTCTAAGGGTCGTGCTGAAAAGACTTAAGGCGATATTAGTTTGATCTGATATCCCGAGTTGAATATTAGGTTGAATTACCGTGGGTACAGTCATTGAGGAACAATAAGGGTATGGAAATGATTTAACGAGAGATTTTAATGGCTGATTCAATTCGGTCGAAAATAAGAGAAATCTTCGTATGAAGAACGAAATGGGACTACAAACGAAAGGCCCTTTTCCGTAACTGTATGATTTTTCGTAAAAGGTGTGAAATGAGAGAAGAACATCTAGTTGCAAGTAACGTAAAATTCTTATCAGTAAAAACTCACGTATACATGGAAGAAGAAATTGACATGAACATAATTGACATGGTGCAAGTAAACACAAAATCCTGTAACTGTAGCTTGGTCTTACACCTGCTAATAGCCGGTGCAGAGGAAGGACAAGAGACAATTACTGTAATATGAGCTTGCTTCACTATAGTAGTAGTGGTACTAAGTTATAGTGATACCTCTCAGTTATGTAGAGCAAAATGAAAAGAAACAAAGAACATAACAAAACAAACTAATTATGTAGAGCAAAATGAAAAGAAACAAATAACATGACAAAACAAACTTGAGATACAGTCGGGACAGAATCGGGAATCTTGAATTTGCTTCGTATTAACTTCCTTCATGGGAGAATTCTGTTACAATGGGTACCAAAAAGTCCAGCCTTATGTTCTTCTTTCTCTGTTCTATTTATACAAAAGGGTGCCAACGTTTTCTTTACATGAGTCGGCGCATATGATACACTTGTCTGTAAAATTAGATACAAGTTGTGGCGGTTCCGTTCGGCAGCTGTTAGGAGTGAAACCGCTCCATCTCTTCAACTCCGTCTTCAAAGTGCGCCAGGTGCTTGTCTCTGCATAGACTCGGTGCATATCTTACATTTGTCCAGGAACTGAGATATGAGCTGTGATGGTTCTGCCTGACAACTGGCTTCAGCAAAATAGCAGTCTCGGGCTAATTGCGGAAATTGATTTCCCATATATGCATCAACAATATCAAGGGTGCCGAGTTGTGTGCTGGGTTGAATTAGATGCTCATCAATTTGAGCCATCCCTGCCCTGTCCATTTTAGAGATTTCCACCAAATCTCTCTCATTTTTCTCCTTTATGT
>ML794810.1:165014-201795 GCA_009831015.1 Picea engelmannii | reverse complement strand
CTTTATGTCAAGGGAGATCCGCTCCATATTTATTTGCCTCAGTGTCTCTGTGTCTCCTCCATTCTTCATCCCTAATAGTTCAGCGTTTATGTTTTTGAAGGTTTCTTCGAGTGAATTCGTCACTTTTTGTGCCTGCTCCTTGCACAAAGCAATATCATGCTCCCAGTTCTTTAACAAAATATTACCCCTTGTCTGTTCGGCAATGGAAAGCCCGGGGGTTCCTACCGAAAACCTGTTATTGGTAGCTATCACTGCTTCCTGGAAGACGACCCGAGCAACTTCTGCGCTTCTTTCCTTGACAATAAGATTCTCAGAAATCTAATTCATCAACAAGCAATCCTTTCGAAACTCCCCGATTTTGTTTAGTAGGCTCTGTTGAGCAGAAGAGACCCTGCTCCGAATGTCGATTGCTCGAGATTTGACAATCTCGACGTCAATCACCTTGCTTTCTGTGACCTCTAATTGAGCCTGTAATTGTGTGATCGTATCCCTCTGGTGGTCAAACTGCACCCGACCATCTCGGATGACTAAATTTTCCTTCTCCAGCTTGGTCTTAAGGAACTCGATCTCTTTCCTATCGGCCAATTGGGCCAACTCTATTGCTCCACTCGCTTGACTTTTAGCATCTTCGGCAGCTGAAGCTATTCGAGCTTCAAGAGTTTTGATTAACCGATTCTTTGCTTTAAGCTGATTTTTTAATGTCGCGACTGAGAATTGATTTGTTGTTGCATACGCTCCCAGCGTTCCTGCAATATCTGTGGCAAATTCATCTTTCTTTTTGTTCTTCCCATCAGTTATCACTTTGTACTTTTTTACAGTAGACTCTCCCTCTTGATGAAATTCCTGCTTAACTACAGCTTTTCTTTTTTTATCAAAAAAGAATTCATTAGGAGGGAGTTCCTCTGCCCTTATTGGTCTCATCTCTTCGCCAAAAATCCACCCTTCCTGTACGTTTCCTTGCACCAACCGCAAGGGTGTGACAGAGGTGATGGGCTGCCCAATCTGTTTCGCAGCCTTCCCTGGTGTACTGAGTGGATCTTGCTCTTTCGGGGGATCGGAGGTCTTCGTCCCCGTCTCCGGATTCTGAGTTTCCGGTGGGTTTGTGTCTTTTATTTCCACCTCCAGATTCTGCTCCTTAGGAGGATCAGCAGCCTCTTTTTCAGTTTTGGGATTCTCCTCCCGCTCAGGACTTTTCTCCCGTTCTCCTTCTTGATGTTCTTTGGGGTTACATGTTTGCCCCTCAGAACTCTTGGCTTCTTTTTCTTTGTCTTTGGGAAGTGCCAAACCTCCCAGCACCACGGGGAGACATCGCTTCCAGTTCGCCTGGAATTTTACGACAGAATACCTGTCTTCGGCCGCTAGGGAATCGATTCGGAATTGCACTTCCGAATAGGATCTGGCGCCTCGGAAAACATCATCCGAAGGCGAGGATTCGTGTTCGAACCTCTTTAAGCCACAATTTCCTAAATGAGTACTTACGATCCTCTGGGGATCATGCCTTTTATATTCAATATAGGCCAAATTTAGGCCTTCTAAAGCTGCAGCCTCAGCTTTAGCATGTCCGAAATCGAGCAGGGAATATGAATTAAGCCGAATAGGGAAAGACGGCCATACCTTCTTTGCTGATGCTTTTAGTTCTTTGCTCACGTCGTCGATTACTGTCTGCCGAGCAATCTCACGACATGCCAGTTTATCGGGGATAAATTGTGGGAGCGCTAGAGGAGGAACAACAGCTCCGAATACTCTGAAATAAGAGAATTCTTCTTCCACGTACCAGTCTGCAATCTGGCTCAGATTCGCAGCAATGCTATCCGAGATGCGGGGTGGCAAAAGACCAAAAATGGTGACATGCAGGGGCACCATCACCCAATTAAATATTTCATAAATAAACTCATTCGCATTATTTTCCCACAGTTTATCGTGGTACTCATGCACAGTTTTTTCTCCGGTTGGGCTCCAAGCCCAATTCATCAAAGGAAAAGGCGTCAGGGAGCATATTGCGTCCATGATATACGCGGACATGTAGAATCTGGACGGCTTCCCGGCTGCCTTCTGCTCCTGGTACTCGGTGATTTTGTTGAACAAATTATCAGAGAGTATTTTTGCCCAATTGAACGAGGAACCTTCGGCTACCCGGAAAATGAGGGGTACCCACTGGACGAAAAAATGAGCGGTGTCCTCTGACCCGAAGAGCCGACAAGTCATCATGGCCACATACCTGTAGTTTGGTTCCAACGAAGAAATCGAATACACACCTTCGTTGTTCACCCTGAATGTGGATGGACGAGATACCCAACCCTTTATCAAGCCTGGCATAGTCTTGTCAAATTCTTTGCACTCCTTCTCTTTGAATTCTGCGAAGAATTCTTTGCCAAATGTGTATTCAGAGGTCGTTGGGAGCTTGTACATAGACTGGATATGCTCGGGCCTAAAAGTCCCAATCATGTCCTGTCTGTCATTCAGAATAGTTCTGGAAGGCAGGTCGACGTGATCCAATGCCTATCGGATCATATCGTAATATGGGAGCAACCGAGGTCTGGTTGCCACCAAGTGCATTTTCGACTGAACAATTGTCTTGTATCTAGTGTTCATGTCGTCCTTCACAATATCATAGTTATAGTCATCAGAATCTGAACAGTTCACTAACTCTGATTGCAGGATATTTGTAATAGAAGACCAGGTAGATACTGAGCCGTCCGTCCGAGGCGAAGTATCCGAGACATTGTCTGAACCCTGTGCGGCGACTTCGACATTTGCTTTAGCTCCTCTCCTTGGTGCCATAGCTGAAGCTGGTGTTTTCGTTCTTCTGTGATAAACCTGCGTATACATACAGAGGCTAGTTCACTTGGAGAAATCTTGCTCTATACGCTTAATAAGAAATGTTTTCTTTTTAACAAATAAAACAAAGTCTCGTATATATTTTGAAAACCATGTACCTTGTCATCAGTCTGTCAAATCGCGAATAAAACCAAATTAATTGAAAAAAATCCGATCTTATTTTCATCGTGGATTTACCCTAATTTCTCATTTAATGTCAAGAATATTGGACGGCTTGACAGGCACTCAGGTTATGGAGAGTAAATGAATAAACACCTCGTGGAGTGTGCCAACCTTGAAGCGCGGGACGTAATCCGTTTGATTTTAAAAGTTTCCAATCTTAATGACTTATAGCTTTCCTCGTTTTTCGTCATCTCGTGAATTTCCCTTTAACGCTTTGATTTTATAATTCGCGAAACTGCGAGTTTTGATCTTAGCATTAATTAACAATAATCTTGATGTGGCGGATCCTTAATGATATGATTAACTTAATCGCCAGATCGTGACTCGGGAGCTTGAAGGCAAAATTTTAGGAGATTGATACTCCGAGTCGCGATATTGCGATGCGGCGATAATTAAGGCTCAATATAATTATGTCGCAACTTCGCGTATCGGAGTTTTGGACATTTCAACTTTATGAAAGAAAATGCCGAGAGGCGATGCGCCGAGAACCGAGTTTAACTATGGTTAGTTTTCTTTTACTTCTGGTTCTTGACTATGGTTATTTAAAAATTATCGTGTTCTAGGCTCTCGGGGTTGGGAAAACAAAGATTTAGAGTCGAGAAATGCCGAGGCGCGAAACCCCGACGATGTCTAATCAAGGGTTAAAGGTCTTATACTATTCTTGCCTTGGACGAAAATTAGAACCGAGTTCGTATTCTCGCGACTCGGGACTTGTGAACTCAAGAAATAAGATGTCTGACTTGCGAGATCGCGAAACTTGAAAAATCCCAAGGACAAAATACTTGCGAAAAACGGACCCTTTGTAAGTGACAAAGCATTACTATTCGGGCAACAAAAGTTTTTTCAGAGTTTTATGACTTCGGAAGAAAAGGAAAAAGAAAAACAGCTTTAAAACTTAAGTATCAAAGTCGAAAATTGCGCGAGGCGAACAAAACAAAGGCGGCTCCAACATAGGCTCCAACTAGGGATCTTGCTTCCCTGTGAGGCAAGAAGAACAGCAGACCAGGTGCCAAAATTGGGTATATGGATTCATAGGCAAAAAGATAGACAAAGGGGGAAAAACTTTCATTTGACAACCCAGAAATTCTTCGAGCTCTGATACTCTATTCGGACACAGCTGAAGTCCCTTCTGCAATTTCCCCTTTCTCACTACTAAGTTTGGGGAATGTTTCAAGACAGTGATAATAGTCCAAGGATATTCAACAGGTCTTGTGTCTCAGCTTGCAACAAAGAATGATATTCTACAATGTAAAAACAGGGAAGTCCCATCGGAACTTGGGGAAATGATCGGGTCTTCGGAAAGTGCTGATTACCAGAGTTAATTTGATATTAATGTATAACAGCCTCACAGATCTCTCAGACATTGCTTCACTGCCAGCGAGCCTGTTCAGTACCCCGGTGAAGTTGTCTGACCCTTTATTACTGAATTTCTTTTCACCACTTCGGAAAATATTTGTGCGTTTAAACGCTAAGACGAGGGCAATCATTTCTGAATTTCCTTTCATCGTCTTAATGGACTAGGTGGGGGCAATCATTTATGAATTTCCTTTCACCACCTGTCTCAGTATTTATTTATTTTTTAAACACGAAGATGGGAGCAATCAGTTTAGATCAGGGCCGAGATCTGTATAATATTTTAATCAGAGGTCTGTCAACTTATTTTGATCACTTGGTATTCAACCTTCCTTTGACCCTCACAAGACCTTTAGTTCTTAGGGAGACATGGGGGAATAAGTAGAATTTTAAGGGAGTTTAAGCAAGCTTTGATTTTTCAGACACTATTGAAAATCCTAGGAAAGTTAGATTCGCTATAAGCATTCCTTTGCTTAGCAGAGGATCAGGTGGTTGCGAAGACCAGCTTTCTTATTAAGCTCTGCTTCAGAATCCCTAAGGTTTGGATCGCCAAATCTTTGCCCCTTCTTGAAGGTTTGGGCAAATAGTAAGTTACTAAAGCTAGGTCCAACTATGAACGGAAAGCGAGGCAACAATCAAATGGTCTTAATATAAAATAAGCTATAACATTTTCTGGACGAGTCTTCGGATTCATTTGGGAGCAAAAATTATAAGTGACTGTTTTTGAATTTAACATATTCGTTCAACCTTTAGTCTCAAGATCAAAACCAGAAATAATCCTGTTATTTGACCCTTTATACTGTAATTTGAGCAATGTCATTTTAGATAGTTAAAAACAGCCTTTCATGATCTCTGAGTATTTAGAAAACTCACCTCCGTTTTCTCTTTTTATCTATCACCTGTTTTATGGCGCCCTATTTCCAATCATTGGTCTGCATCTTAAGCTTTGAGCTAATTTTGCCTGAAGCTAGAACCCTGCAACAAACGAAAAATCTGATTTGAAAATGTGTTGAAAATTTAAGGACGAAAACCCAAAATTTGAAAATGAATGTCGGAATAAAAACATAAATATGTACAGGACTCCTAATAAAATTTATTTATTTACAAGTATATGTATATATGATTTATTCATTTTTTATTTTATTTTCTTTTCTACCCAACCACTGTCACGTCATATAGTGTTTTAGATATCGCCCGTTGAGAGGGGCACTTAGGACTTCTCCGTTAATGTTTTCCAGAAGAAAGGAATTCTTTCCT
The DNA here is from genome assembly GCA_009831015.1 of Picea engelmannii. Lineage (NCBI taxonomy): Eukaryota > Viridiplantae > Streptophyta > Pinopsida > Pinales > Pinaceae > Picea > Picea engelmannii. The sequence goes on along the minus strand of ML794810.1, from coordinate 196,185 downwards.
TCTGGAGCCGAGACCCTGAATGGTCCGTACCAGAGGTGGTCAAACTTGCCATGTTTTGCGGCTTCTTCCCTTCTCGCATCCCACCTTAACACCAAGTCGCCCGGAAGAAACTCTCTGTCTTTTGCTTTAAGATCGAACAATGCTTTCATATCGTCCTGATATCTCTGCATTTTCTCGTCAACCTCTACTCTGATCTCTTGAATTTCAATCATTTGGTTAATCCTTCTGGTTACATGGTTGGGTTCTTCGTTCTGATCTTGCCATAATTTTTTCACTGGCAGCGCTAAGTTTATGGGCAGAACGGCCTCGGTCCCATAGACCATTTGAAACGGCGAAATGCCAATAGACCTCTTAGTGCTGATGCGGTTTGCCCATAATGCGTATTTCAAATGTATATGCCAGGACCGCTTGTTTTGATCGAGTACCTTTTTTATCACGTTCACCAGGCTCTTGTTAGATGATTCAGCCAACCCATTTCCCTGAGGGTAATAAGCAGTGGAATGACCAAGAACGATACTGTACTTCTGGCAGAAGTCGATCATAGCCATGGATTTGAAGGCCTGGGCATTGTCAATAACAATTTTTCGGGGGCATCCGAATCTGGACAAGATGTTATCTTCCAAAAAGTCAATCACCACCGAGTCTGTTGCCCTTTTAGTTGGAATTGCTTCCACCCACTTTGTAAAATAATCAGTGGCTGTTAAGATCCACTTGTGCTGAGCACTGGAATGGGGATTAATTTCCCCTATGAAGTCTAATCCCCATTGTTGAAACGGGGCTTCGGTTTTGACCGGAACGAGTGGTAGCGCAGGGAGTTTTTGTTTACCAACGAATATTTGACACAAATAACAGGCACGTACTTTGGCACTAACGTCCAAAAATAGTTTCGGCCAATAGTACCCAGCCCTCAAGATCTTATAGGCTGTGGCTCTCCATGCATGGTGTCCTCCACAGATTCCTTCGTGAAATTCTTCTATAACTCGTGGAGTCTCTGACTCAACCAGACAAACCAGTAAAAATCCTAGTGGGTCCTTCCAATATAATTGATTGTCTGAGATGCAATATTTGACAGCATGTAGTTTTAAAGTTCTGTATTTGGCTGGTGTTAGTCCATCTAGACATTTCAGGTTTAACAAGTAGAAAACTATATCTTTATACCAGCCTGGCGTTATGAACTTTTCTTCAACCTTGTTTGGATACGTCTGGCCATCTAGCTCTTGTAAATATGTGCCCTCATCTTCCCCTCGTAGTCAATTGACGTCAAGAGCTCTAAGATTTGACTCAGCCAAGAGTTTGGCCAGACCCTTTCCTTTTATTAATTTAGTTGGCTTAATTTCCAGATCAAATTCCTGAATCTTAGCGAGCCAACGCCCTCGTTTTCCATCACTGTCAGGCTGTACCAATATATCTTTCACAACACTGGTTGGTACATACGCGATAATTTTTTAATGTAGAACGTAAGTTCTAAATGCTTTTAGCGCTTTCACCATCGCGTACGCCTGTTTCTCCATTATATCATACTTTAGTTCGGCATCCCTAAGGCTCTTGCTAAAAAACGCGATCGGGCGTTCAAAGCCTTTGTCATTTTTTTGCAGCAATACCACGGCGATAGTATGTTGAGAAGCGAATGAGAAGATGAGGAAATATTTCAAGTAATCTGGGCTGGTTAACACGGGTGCCTCGCTGATGACTCTTTTAACATGTTCGAACGACGCTTTGGCCTCGGTTGTCCAATTTACCCTACTGTCCTTTTTTAGCATTGCTGTGATCAATTTGACAATCTCAGCGAAATTTGGTATAAACCTTCGCAAGAAATTTATTGTTCCTAGGAAAGCTTGAATTTCTTTAACATTTCTAGGAATCCTAATAGTTTGTATCGCCTCAACTCTCTTAGGATCAATTTTGATCCCATATTTGAATACGATATGCCCTAGAAGCTTACCTTCCTGCATAGCGAAATGAGATTTCTTTGGGTTCAAAGACAGACCATATCTGCGACATTTTTCAAAAGTTTGTTTTAAATGTACTAAATGTTCTTCATCGTTTTTAGAAAAAACCGTCAAATCGTCAAGGTAGATTACTATGAACTTATCTCTTTCCCCAATGAAAGCGATATCCATAGCACACTGGAAGGTAGCCCCTGATGTACCCCATGGTGTGGTGAAGGCAGTTTTTTCTCTGTCTTGTTCGTTCATGGCGATTTGGTTGTACCCAGAAAACCCATCTATCATAGACATACGATTTGCTCCAACTACCCTTTCTAGGACATGGTCCATTTTAGGAAGTGGATAATTGTCCTTAAGAGAGGACCTATTCAAGTTCCGGAAATCTACAGACGGTCTAATTTCTCCGTTCTTTTTTCTGACCGGAACCAAATTTGCTATCCAATCTGAGTATCTCAGAGGCACAATTATTTTCGCGTCTAAAAGCTTCTTAACCTCCCTTTCAATAACAGACAACAAGATGGGGTTAAACTGTCTGAGTTTCTGCCTAAAAGGCTTCACTCCGGGCTTCAAAGGTATCTTGTGCTCAATTATAGAAGTATCGTAAGTTCGGAGCTCGTCATAGGACCAGGCGAAAACGTCTTTATATTGTTTGAGCAAGTCTCTATACTGGTCTTTTACCTTAGGAGGGAGGAATTTTGATATCTTTACTATCCTGGAATCTTCTCTAGTTCCTATGTTGCAATCCTCCACTTCTTCTGGTTGGGGCTGCAAAGTGGATTTCAAACGTATGTCATTCTGATCAAAAAGTCTTTCCAAAGGGATCAAGCCTTTCGGAATCTGGTTATTTTTAAGGACTAACATACGATGATCGGCTATTTTTTCTCGGAAAGTTTTAGGATCTTCGTCTTCTTGCATGACCCACATTGGGTCGTCTTGGTTCTCTTGATCTGGTTGGGTTTCAGAGAACTCGCCTATTGCTATAAGAAATTTTTGAATTTGTTCGTCGTCTTCAAAGACCTGCCAGTGTCTGACATTGTCTGGTATGGAGGGTTTATACCTAATTTCAATATGATACTTCAGCTTAACATTTGTGGGAGGGGAAAAGGTCGAGGCTGCCTTAGCCAATGCATCAGCATGTATATTTTCAGTGCGAGGGATAAAATGGACTTTTATGGACGAGAAAAAATTCTCCATTAGATCCCAAGCGCAGTTTCTGTATGTTCTCAATCTAGGATGTTTAGCTTGGTATTGTCGGTTTACTTGTTTTACTATCAATTTAGCGTCACCGTAAACCTCCAAATTTTTTACGTTTAACTTCTTGGTTGCCTCTAGACCTAAGATTAATGCTTCATATTCGCATACGTTGTTGGTGTAATCGATGTCCCACTGCAATCGATAAGAGAAAGGAACGGTAAACTTACCTTCAGGTGTTATCAAAAGTATGCCAGCACCAGCTCCTTCAGAAGATGAAGCTCCATCGAAGTACATCTTCCAGAGGCCACTTTTGCATAGTTCTTCAGTCAAGGGGTTAGGCTCTTCTTGTTTCATATCAAGTTCTTCTGGACCTTCATTTAGACCATCATCGAAAGACAATATGCAATTTCCCAGATCTTGGTCCGCGACATAAATGGGAAAATTATTTGGATTCTGAGGATCACTGACAGTATACGCCAATCTCGTTTCTCTGTACAAACGGGTAAACTGACCAGCAAACACAGGAATTGTGGCATATGACATGTCCAATTGTAGAGAACCTCCCAATTTGGCTCCCCACGACCTGGATAACAACATACCATATTTGGGAGGAATATCTGCAATAACCACATCCATCAAGACACTCTTGACCGGGTCCTGAGCTAGGGAAACAACCAGATCTTTTATCATTCCCATACATTTAACCTTTCTTGAGTCGAAAGAGTATAGATCTCCATAGGGTCTAGTGATCTGGAGGCCCAGCCTCTCCATTATCATTTTGGGCATAACATTATGTGAAGCCCCGGAGTCTAACATGCAGTTATGCAGCAATTGGTCATGTATATTCAGGGTGATATAGAAAGGAGCGACGTTGTCCTTGGATCCCTCGAAGTGGGGACCAAAGGTGATGTTAGGTCTGCCATCTTCTAGGTTGATAACATCAGAGTGACTTTCAAACTCAAAAACACCCATCACTTTGGCAATTTGCTTACGATAAGTTGGGTTTTTCACTAATTCTACCAAAGGAATCGGTATCTTAATTTTATTTAATTCATTTTCAAAATTGTAAGATGTATTGGTCTTGTCCGTTTCTTTGGTTAAGAGCTCTGAGTTCTTTTCTTTCAACTTATTGGTCTGGATCGCTTTATCACTCGTGTTTTTAGTTGAAGATGTAGTTTTGTCTATCGACTTAACTTCTTTTGTTTGGGTTTCAGCCTTTTTCATCTTAGACTCTTGATTCTTTATTATCTTGACTTTATTGCTGGGTAACAACGTCTCTTCTAAAGGAGGCTCTTGAGATTGACCCCTCGGGAGAATTATCTTAGGTTGTTCAATAGAGATGGGCTTATTTTTTGACCTGAGATTGTATCTGGGTTGGAAATCAGCTGCTATCATTTCTGTTTCTGGTTGAAATAAGCAGAGGTCATTGTGATCACCCTCTTCTTGCTCATCAGATGTTTGAGGGGTGTTTAAAGATTCCTCATACTCTTCCTTGGTCAGAAATGGCTGTGAACAATCATCACCAAAAAATGCAACTTCATCTTCTGAATCTCCAAACTCTTGGAGGTCACTCGCTCCTATAAAATTTTCGTTTTTTAATGGAGTTGGTATTTTTTGATCCTCATTCTTTATTGGCCTCTGTTGATTTTGGGGATTTGGGTTTCTCCTGAAGTGTCTCTTGTTAGAAGAATCAGCTTTGGCCTGATCTAACTCCATCCTAGAGATTTTGTTGGACAGATCTTTAATTATTCGGGCCATATCATCCACCCTGTCATCAGTGTACCTATTTGACCCGGAAGGACCTGTTGGTTCCCTATAGCGTCTATTGTCACGGTTGGTTGTTTCTACTTTAGCCTTCAACTTACCTGAAGCCATCATATTAGATTCTATTTCGACGGCATCGTCTTGCATTGTCTTTAGGGTGGCTCCTCTTCTTTCTTGCAAGAGCAATGCAAAATCAGGTTCGAAAGCTCCTGCAAAGGTTACTTTGGCCGAAGGTTCAGAAGGTTTAACAGCGACTGGAATTTTATTGTATATTTTGTTAAATCTCAAAATAAATTCCATTACCGTTTCTGAGTTTTTCTTCCTTAGGGACCCGAACTCGGTAAGGTAGTATAAATATTCTTTTCGCTCTCCCCATTGTGTGAGGAAAGTGTTTTCTAAAGCGTTATATGTCCGAATAGAAGCGGCAGGAAGACTCCGAAACCAAGTTCGGACCTGTCCTTAGAAAGTTTGGACAAGTAATCTCGAATAGACATCCTCATGCTCAATACCGCATATGTCTGCGAACTGGTCAAAGAAGTTGATATGTTCGGCCGCGGTTAGGTCTCCCTCCCCAGTGAACTTCGAAAGATTTTTTATGTAATTGTCAGGTAAATCATGGAGGTTAGCGGGTAAAACTAAGGGAGCGTATCTCGCTGCTACTTTTGCAAATACTCCGGGAGGGGGGACATTCAGTCCTCCGCCTCCTCCTCCGACGCCTGCCATCGACTTGGGAGTAGAAAATGGGGGTGTAACACACACCTTTGAATTAGGTGAAACTGGGAGGTTCTGCCGAGGAAAGGTTGGTGTGTCAAAAGACGACGATCTTTCCAGAGGGCCTTTACCCTTGTTTACAAATTGGAAAGTCTGATGTGGCTCACTTCGAAATTCAGAGTAGTTTGCTTCTGGATCTTTGGTGTCAGACAGAGGGCTACCGGAAGAAGGAGGTTCTGAAGCGGATTTAATCTTTAGAAGTGGATTTTTTGGTTTATTGACTGAAGCAATTGTCTCAAGCGAACCTCTTGCTCTCAAATTTTTTTCAGGATATTAACAGGTGTAACGAGCTTGTTATCCGGGTTCTGTCTGGTATGCCTCCTATCAGACGCCAGTTTGTGTTTCAGTGGAGTCGCCAAGTGAAAGATTTAGACAAGCCTTAAAATGGTGTGTGCTCTATGTTCACTATCAAAGAGCAACACTATCGACGAAATTATTTGTCGTTTTCCCAGGGAAAAGATTTCGTAACTTCGCTCCCTGGCAACGGCGCCAGAAAGATGTTGTTCCTGAGTCTGTACTAAGGCTTAAAGTACAGTGTCAAGGCATCCGAAAGTATGGTAATGGTTGATAAAGGATTTCATTAACCTTCGGTATGGGAAGCTAATGAGGATTTCTGCGTTCACGCTGTCTGGCTTCCAACTGTTCCTGGGTTGCGATATCTTGTTCAATGGCCACCCATGATCGTTCTAACTCTTCCTGGGTATTAGCAGTTCTAAGGGTCGTGCTGAAAAGACTTAAGGCGATATTAGTTTGATCTGATATCCCGAGTTGAATATTAGGTTGAATTACCATGGGTACAGTCATTAAGGAACGGTAAGGGTATGGAAATGATTTAACGAGAGATTTTAACGGCTGATTCAATTCGGTCGAAAATAAGAGAAATCTTCGTATGAAGAACGAAATGGGACTACAAACGAAAGGCCCTTTTCCGTAACTGTATGATTTTTCGTAAAAGGTGTGAAATGAGAGAAGAACATCTAGTTGCAAGTAACGTAAAATTCTTATCAGTAAAAACTCACGTATACATGGAAGAAGAAATTGACATGAACATAATTGACATGGTGCAAGTAAACACAAAATCCTATAACTGTAGCTTGGTCTTACACCTGCTAATAGCCGGTGCAGAGGAAGGACAAGAGACAATTACCGTAATATGAGCTTGCTTCACTATAGTAGTAGTGGTACTAAGTTATAGTGATACCTCTCAGTTATGTAGAGCAAAATGAAAAGAAACAAAGAACATAACAAAACAAACTAATTGTGTAGAGCAAAATGAAAAGAAACAAATAACATGACAAAACAAACTTGAGATACAGTCGGGACAGAATCGGGAATCTTGAATTTGCTTCGTATTAACTTCCTTCATGGGAGAATTCTGTTACAATGGGTACCGAAAAGTCCAGCCTTATGTTACAATGGGTACCAAAAAGTCAACTCCGTCTTCAAAGTGCGCCAGGTGCTTGTTTCTGCATAGACTCGGTGCATATCTTACATTTGTCTAGGAACTGAGATATGAGCTGTGATGGTTCTGCCTGACAACTGGCTTCAGCAAAATAACAGTATCGGGCTAATTGCGGAAGTTGATTTCCCATATATGCATCAACAATATCAAGGGTGCCGAGTTGTGTGCTGGGTTGAATTAGATGCTCATCAATTTGATCCATCCCTGCCTTGTCCATTTTAGATATTTCCACCAAATCTCTCTCATTTTTCTCCTTTATGTCAAGGGAGATCCGCTCCATATTTATTTGCCTCAGTGTCTCTGTGTCTCCTCCATTCTTCATCCCTAATAGTTCAGCGTTTATGTTTTTGAAGGTTTCTTCGAGTGAATTCGTCACTTTTTGTGCCTGCTCCTTGCTCAAAGCAATATCATGCTCCCAGTTCTTTAACAAAATATTACCCCTTGTCTGTTCGGCAATGGAAAGCCCGGGGGTTCCTGCCGAAAACCTGTTATTGGTAGCTATCACTGCTTCCTGGAAGACGACCCGAGCAGCTTCTGCGCTTCTTTCCTTGACAATAAGATTCTCAGAAATCTGATTCATCAACAAGCAATCCTTTCGAAACTCCCCGATTTTGTTTAGTAGGCTTTGTTGAGCAGAAGAGACCCTGCTCCGAATGTCGATTGCTCGAGATTTGACAATCTCGACATCAATCACCTTGCTTTCTGTGATCTCTAATTGAGCCTGTAATTGTGTGATCGTATCCCTCTGGTGGTCGAACTGCACCCGACCATCTCGGATGAATGAATTTGCCTTCTCCAGCTTGGTCTTGAGGAACTCGATCTCTTTCCTATCAGCCAATTGGGCCAACTCTATTGCTCCACTCGCTTGACTTTTAGCATCTTCGGCAGCTTAAGCTATTCGAGCTTCAAGAGTTTTGATTAACCGATTCTTTGCTTTAAGATGATTTTTTAATGCCGCGACTGAGAATTGATTTGTTGTTGCGTACGCTCCCAGCGTTCCTGCAATCTCTGTGGCAAATTCATCTTTCTTTTTGTTCTTCCCATCAGTTATCACTTTGTACTTTTTTACAGTAGACTCTCCCTCTTGATGAAATTCCTGCTTAACTATAGCTTTTCTTTTTTTATCAAAAAAGAATTCATTAGGAGGGAGTTCCTCTGCCCTTATTGGTCTCAGCTCTTCGCCAAAAATCCACCCTTCCTGTACGTTTCCTTGCGTCGACTGCAAGGGTGTGACAGAGGTGATGGGCTGCCCAATCTATTTCGCAGCCTTCCCTGGTGTACTGAGTGGATCTTGCTCTTTCGGGGGATCGGAGGTCTTCGTCCCCGTCTCCGAATTCTGAGTTTCCGGTGGGTTTGTGTCTTTTATTTCCACCTCCGGATTCTACTCCTTAGGAGGATCAGCAGCCTCTTTTTCAGTTTTGGGATTCTCCTCCCGCTCAGGACTTTTCTCCCGCTCTCCTTCTTGATGTTCTTTGGGGTTAGATGTTTGCCCCTCAGAACTCTCGGCTTCTTTTTCTTTGTCTTTGGGAAGTGCCAAACCTCCCAGTACCACGGGGAGACATCGCTTCCTGTTCGCCTGGAATTTTAAGACAGAATACCTGTCTTCGGCCGCTAGGGAATCGATTCGGAATTGCACTTTCGAATAGGATCTGGCGCCTCGAAAAACATCATCTGAAGGCGAGGATTCGTGTTCGAACCTCTTTAAGCCACAATTTCCTAAATGATTACTTACGATCCTCTGGGGATCATGCCTTTTATATTCAATATAGGCCAAATTTAAGCCTTCTAAAGCTGCAGCCTCAGCTTTAGCATGTCCGAAATCGAGCAGGGAATATGAATTAAGCCGGATAGGGAAAGACGACCATACCTTCTTTGCTGATGCTTTTAGTTCTTTGCTCACGCCATCGATTACTGTCTGTCGAGCAATCTCACGACATGCCAGTTTATCGGGGATAAATTGTGGGAGCGCTAGAGGAGGAACAACAACTCCGAATACTCTAAAATAAAAGAATTCTTCTTCCACGTACCAGTCTGCAATCTGGCTCAGATTCGCAGCAATGTTATCCGAGATGCGGGGTGGCAAAAGACCAAAAATGGTGACATGCAGGGGCACCATCACCCAATTAAAAATTTCATAAATAAACTCAGTCACATTATTTTCCCACAGTTTATCGTGGTACTCATGCACAGTTTTTTCTTCGGTTGGGCTCCAAGCCCAATTCATCAAAGGAAAAGGCGTCAGGGAGCATATCGCGTCCATGATATACGCGGACATGTAGAATCTGGACGGCTTCCCGGCTGCCTTCTGCTCCTGGTACTCGGTGATTTTGTTGAACAAATTATCAGAGAGTATTTTTTCCCAATTGAATGAGGAACCTTCGGCTACCCGGAAAATGAGGGGTACCCACTGGACGAAAAAATGAGCGGTGTCCTCTGACCCGAAGAGCCGACAAGTCATCATGGCCACATACCTGTAGTTTGGTTCCAACAAAGAAATTGAATACACACCTTCGTCGTTCACCCTGAATGTGGATGGACGAGATACCCAATCCTTTATCAAGCCTGGCATAGTCTTGTCAAATTCTTTGCACTCCTTCTCTTTGAATTCTGCGAAGAATTCTTTGCCAAATGTGTATTAAGAGGTCGTTGGGAGCTTGTACATAGACTGGATATGCTCGGGCCTAAAAGTCCCAATCATGTCCTGTCTGTCATTCAGAATAGTTCTGGAAGGCAGGTCGACGTGATCCAATGCCCATCGGATCATATCGTAATATGGGAGCAACCGAGGTCTGGTTGCCACCAAGTGCATTTTCGACTGAACAATTGTCTTGTATCTAGTGTTCATGTCGTCCTTCACAATATCATAGTTATAGTCATCAGAATCTGAACAGTTCACTAACTCTGATTGCAGAATATTTGTAATAGAAGACCAGGTAGATACTGAGCCGTCCGTCCGAGGCGAAGTATCCGAGACATTGTCTGAACCCTATGCGGCGACTTCGACATTTGCTTTAGCTCCTCTCCTTGGTGCCATAGTTGAAGCTGGTGTTTTCGTTCTTCTGTGATAAACCTGCGTATACATACAGAGGCTAGTTCACTTGGATAAATCTTGCTCTATACGCTTAATAAGAAATGTTTTCTTTTTAACAAATAAAACAAAGTCTCGTATATATTTTGAAAACCATGTACCTTGTCATCAGTCCGTCAAATCGCGAATAAAACCAAATTAATTGAAAAAAATTCGATCTTATTTTCATCGTGGATTTACCCTAATTTCTCATTTAATGTCATGAATATTGGACGGCTTGACAGGCACTCAGGTTATGGAGAGTAAATGAATAAACACCTCGTGGAGTGTGCCAACCTTGAAGCGCGGGACGTAATCCGTTTGATTTTAAAAGTTTCCAATGTTAATGACTTATAGCTTTCCTCATTTTTCGGCATCTCGTGAATTTCCCTTTAACGCTTTGATTTTATAATTCGCGAAACTGCGAGTTCCGATCTTAGCATTAATTAACAATAATCTTGATGTGGCGGATCCTTAATGATATGATTAACTTAATCGCCAGATCGTGACTCGGGAGCTTGAAGGCAAAATTTTAGGAGATTGATACTCTGAGTCGCGATATTGCGATGCGGCGATAATTAAGGCTCAATATAATTATGTCGCAACTTCGCGAATCGGAGTTTTGGACATTTCAACTTTATGAAAGAAAATGCCGAGAGGCGATGCGCCGAGAACCGAGTTTAACTATGGTTAGTTTTTTTTTACTCCTGGTTCTTGACTATGGTTATTTAAAAATTATCGTGTTCTAGGCTCTCGGGGTTGGGAAAACAAAGATTTAGAGTCGAGAAATGCCGAGGCGCGAAACCCCGACGATGTCTAATCAAGGGTTAAAGGTCTTATACTATTCTCGCCTTGGACGAAAATTAGAACCGAGTTTGTATTCTCGCGACTCGGGACTTGTGAACTCAAGAAATAAGATGTCTGACTTGCGAGATCGCGAAACTTGAAAAATCCCAAGGACAAAATACTTGCAAAAAATGGACCCTTTGTAAGTGACAAAGCATTACTATTCGGGCAATAAAAGTTTTTTCAGAGTTTTATGACTTCGGAAGAAAAGGAAAAAGAAAACAACTTTAAAACTTAAGTATGAAAGTCGAAAATTGCGCGAGGCGAACAAAACAAAGGCGGCTCCAACACCTGCATTGGCTGGTTATTGAATATTCCATATTTTGCTAAGTGTTAATTTCCCTCTGTCGTTGAAATCTTGGGGTTTAAGGTGCTTTGTAATGTTCCTGATCATTGACATCAGAGAAAACTTAGAAATGTGATTTAGGGCCAATTCAAAGACGAGGGAGTGGTTTTATATGTCGTCATCTTTGGCGGTAACAAATCTTGCTAGGCAACAAAATCCGAGACAAAAAAGAAATTCAGGTATGTTTTTGACTGCTATTCTCCCTACATTCGATCATCTGTTTGGTTGAAAAGCCTGCATGAAGATTTGTATGTTGAACTTCTTTGTATTATTACTGTAAATTGGAAGGGACATCCAAGGCAGCTACAAAATGTATCTCTGTTGAAGTACATAGCTTCTTCTAGCAGCACAAATATGGCAAGTGTATCAAATGTTGCAGATCACATCATAATATATCGCTTGTCGTAGGGGTGGAAGACATGGCAGCCCACAAAAATTGTCTGGAATGTTCGGAAGTGATGCCAAATATTACTCCATGTTCGAATACACCTAGAAGGAAAGTATAAAATTGGATACCCACGAACGCGAAAAATTATATGCGCGTTTGAATCAACATTCTAAAATTACAGAACGTTTTATGCCAAACCTGTAACAGAATTGACAGACAGGCAGTTTCTATGTCAAAGAGTGTTAAGCAACCTCTGGATGCAATAACAGACTCGACATACAATCCACTTTCGATCACTACTGATACTAATGTCAAGTGTAAGAATTTGTGATCCCAGGTTCCAGGTAGTTTGAGCTCCAGGCATCCACATTGGCGGTGACCCCAGGCTCCAGATAGCTTCGGCTTTTGACTTTGGCATTGGTGGTGGCAATGGGAACAATGCTATTGACCAAAGTGCGACGATTCGGTGAACAAGCAGGGCTGTCATTGTCAACGCAATGAAATTGCAGGATTGTCAAACCTGCAAAGAACATCGACTTTAGTGTTGCTTTCCCACGACAACTACAATGTTGCTTAGAGTCCATAAATCTTTCGGTGTTGGGTGTCCTATGCGGTAATGACCTTGACATTACAAAAGAAATGCATTTTCCTTATCCAAAGCAAGGGAAACAACAGGAAGATTGACATTAGGTGTAAACAGCTTTGGAATACACCAGTACATTAAGGTCTTGTCTAAAGAAAGAAATAAAATCATTACATGAAGGTGGTAGTAAAAGGTGATTTTCAGAAACCAAATCATTACCTGAACACACGAAAATTCTTGCAGAAGGTGGTAGTATAAAGTAATCCTTAGAAAGTGTTGCAAAATCCATAATCAGAACTCCTTCCCATTAAATTTTTCCAGTTACATGTCGATGCAGGCATTCTAAAGTTTTGACAGTGTCGTTCCCTGGTTATATACCCACCTTCAAGTAGGAGGGGAATATTCCTGCAAAGAGGGGCAAGCTCATCGACCCAGATGCAATCATATGCATAGGAATAGTAAACAAAAAAAATGTGCAGTAGCGATATAAAGTTGATTGTATTTGGAGTCTATAACTACATCCAGAGGACAAAGAATATGGCTTTCTGTGAAGTCTGTTTCCACACCCAGAAGTAGCTCAACAAACTTTGAAATATAAACTTCTGTAATTTTAGGATGTTGTTTTAACCACCCATACAGTTTCCCATACTCGCGACGATCCAAATGTATAATTTCCTTCTGAGTATATTCGTGAATGAAGTAATAGTTGGCGTCATTTTCGAATATTACAGACCATTTTGCGAACAATGGTAAGTGTGACTCCTCTGACGGAAGACAAATTATTGTGTGCTCTGCAGGATTTGACACACTTGCCAAATCTGTGTTGTTGGAAGAAACTATATACTTCAACGAAGGAACATTTTGCAGGTGACCTAAAAATCCCGTCCAACTCCCAGCAAGAAAACAAAGAAGATTAACAAACAAATCTCTAGGCAAGCTTTTCAACCAACCAAAGCATCGAACACAGGGAGAACACTAATCATAAGATACTGGTTTTTTTTTCCCTGCTGAGTTTCTGTTGGCTAATAGAGTTTTTTTTTCCGCTCAAAACTAATGCCACATAAAACCATTCTCTCATCTTTGAATTGGGCTTCAATGGCATCTCTAAGTTGTCTTGCATGTCCATGACCAGGAACATTACAATGGAGGCACCTTAAAGCCCAACTCTTTGATGATAAAGAGAAATGGGAATAAGTATTTAAAATCAATGCCGGAGGATGACAATATAATCTTCTGTAGTTTTGGGTTTAATTCGTCTTAATGACAGATGCCCTCGATCTTTTCGCTTATTAATGCTAATATTTTCGAATATGTGCGTTGAATAGTCACTAATAGCACGTATTAAAATTCCCATATCCAAGCAGATTCTCAAATATGACAACCTGTAACATACACACATTATTAAAGGGAGACATGACATCAATACCTCTGTGGATGACACGTTCGTGGATGGCATCGTGGTAGTACAAGATTGCACTGTTACTATGATGATGCCTTTAAAAGGATAAAATAGCCAACATTGTTTGCAAATTCAAAATGCACACAAAATAAATTATAGGATCCAATAATATTCACTTATTTATGCATTTTAATGGGAGATGTCCTCGAGATTTCCGCTTATTAAAGCCAATCTTTTCGAACTTGTCTAGTCGTTTGTCACTTTTAAAAGCACAATTAATGTGCATTGGGAAGGACGAAAGGTGGCGGGGATGGAGAGGATAGGAAAAATGCTTTTAAACTTTTCTGAACCCGGGAACGCGTGAACCCACGAAACTTTGAAGACTCGACTAAGTATGGAAAGGCAGGTCAGACAGACAGAGTCATTGTAGGTAGAGGCAGGGTTGCGATTTCGAGGAGTCTGGGGTCGAATTGTAGAGCACAAAAGTTTTGGGTTCAAGATGTATACCCCGATCACGGGTCACTAGAGTTCGATAACACCTATCCGCGAACCGCGTTCATAAAATTGGCTAAGTATGAAAACAAACGGCGGTCGGCCAGACTCGTGATGTGAAGATATAAATGGAGATGATGATTTGCCAGTTCGCCATATTGGGAACCTGCGAGCATAGAAACGTGACAAAGTATAGAACCAGAAACACATAATAGAGGGTAAGAACAAAAGGGGAAAACAGAGAAGTTTAGAAGAAATTGGATAAATATGCAAGCGAACGTTGGTTTGTCGGACTCGTGATGTGAAGATATAGATGAAGATGACGATTTTTCAACTGGCCACCCCGGAAACCTGCAACCACAGGAACGTGGCAAACTATAGAACCATAAATGCATAATAGACGGGAAGAACAAAAGGAAAAAACAGGAAAACTTACAAGAGGAAAAAGAAAGGGAGAGAAGAAATTTATCGCTCACACACCAATACCTACTCTCATAACTACGAACCCATAGAAAGACATTAACAATGGGAAAAACATTGTCAGCTATGAAATATAGGTGGAACCCGACAAACTCTAGTTCATGCCATAAGAGATGTAATTTACATCCATCTTAATAGTATTTTTTGGGGAGCCAACTGTGAAACCATGTAACGACAAATGAAACTGCAGATACAGCACCCCAACATTGCAAAGTTTAGGCAAACAAGAGCAACCAACAAATAACAACCCAATTAAGAAGCACCAAAAGGCCCAACTGCAGTTGTAGGACCTGAACACTGCGCAAGCACCAACCAGCCGACTAGGAAATTCACCGCACACAAGATTGTATCAAAAAACTCGGTGCAAAACGTATTGTAACACATCTGCTAACCAAATATTTCAGGCTGTGAGACCTGCCAGGTAAAATTCAAAGCTGGTAGGACCGTCCAAAGGCCTGCCTCTGTGCAAGCAACTAAGAAAACTGTGGTTTTCCCGGTTGGTATTTTTCAATACTGGGAGCCATAAAATTCCTCTTGCAGTCCATCTTTGTATGTGATTACCACGACCATAGAAGCAGGACTGTAATGTTGTGTTCGTCTCTCTTGTCCCTGATCGCCAATGTTCGACCCAAAACCTACCTCCATTAGATCCACAACGATGCACAAGAAAAGGGAAGCGCGTTTTCTTTTCACATACAAAGATGTTCTACAAGAGGATTTCGACCAATGCATCCCCAACAATTAAATTTCCCACCTGCAAACTGCAGATAGCAAGTGAAGCTAATTATGGCACCCAAACCCACCCGTCAACGGAGAACGACAGAAGGCTAACGTTGGACACATAACCTACCTCCATCACAGCCACAATGACGCATCACAAAAGGAAATCGTATTTTCTCCTCACATACAAAGATGTTCTTCAAGATGATTTCGACTCAGGCATCCCCAGTACTCAAATTTCCCACCTGCAAACTGCAAATAACAAGCAAAGCTAAACATGACACCCAAACCCGCCCATTAATGGGGAACGACAGAAGGGCAATTCCATTCGCGGTTACAGAACCCCAAGCATGCAAACTACAACAAGACCAACAGGCAAACAAGAACAACAACAAGAAGAAAATAAGAAATCAGTGAACATGCAAGAAGCAAGCATGAACCAGTGAACCAACAATTCCGCTGAAGAACAATATTGTCGACAATGACTGCAGAGAACATTGCATATAAAAATAACGCAAGAAAATGTATTGTAACAGGCATGTTAAGTAAACATTTAAGTTTGTCACCCCTTTTAGGTAAATATTTAAGTCTGTCAGAACTGCTCTGTAAACATTTAAGAAAGAATGCAGTGTGACAGATCTCTTACGTGCAAAAAAACATTTATTCTATTATTTTATAACAATAATAAAAAAATATTAGTAATAATAGTTCGAACAGTAGAGCCTATGTAAAGAGAAAATATTTATTCAAAGGACAAACTAATATGAAGTCAACTTATAAAAAACTCACTATCTATCTTCAAAACTTTGGATATCCAAACATTTCAAGAAAAAAAACAACAACTCAGAAATACCGTATATGATCAAAAAACTTTGGATATGGTAACATATCAAACATTGGGAATAACGAAGCCGACAATAAGACCTCCAATCTGATATCCAATCAAAGCACAACATATATGATATTTTTTATTATATAAAAATCAATGTTTTTAGTTCCCTAGTTCCAACAATAGATATTATGCAAATATTTCTGGTCAAAAGACAAACTAATATGAAGTCAACGAATTATCAATCCCTATAGTCCCTCTACGCCTTTAACAGGGACTAATAATACAACGAGTAAATAAAATAAGAAATAATCAAAATTCAATTATCAATATAAGAAGAGTATAATCTACTTCAATGTAATTGAAAAAAAATCAAAGTTTAATATGCAATATAAAATAAGTGTAATTCACCTCAATGAAATATATTTTTTTTGTTTGTTAATTTGTGCGGAACCTGTTGGGTACACGATTAACCTGTCGCTTGAGAAACCGCGACTCAGGGGCATCTAAGCCGTCAAAATCACCCGAGGATCGCACCCGGCCTGAGCCACACCAACCCTTAACATGGTTGGATTTTTTGTCCCCGCAGGTTTCGAACCGGTGACCTTAACATCACGGAGTAGCTTAACAACACACTCCATCACCGACTGTCCTACACCTCGGGGACAACCTCAATGAAATATTAAAATATATATGCCAAATGATCACAATGAACAAATTTAATAGAAATGCATATGCCAAATGATCATAATAAACACATTTAATAGCCTTAAAAATATATAAAAGAATTCACATATGAATTTATGTTTGATTGATACAGGCTTCACGTAATTCAATGTATAAAATTGATTACTAGTTGCATGAGTAGATTCTAACAAATTATTACATAATCACAAATAAAACCAAAATGTCTTAACTTTTAAAATGAATCACATAGGATCACATTATGGTGACAATTTTTTTTTGTCTATTGTGTGTAAGAATACAATTGTAACTTTTTTCTTGGAAGCTTTTATCCCTTAAGCATATTTTGACCTACTTAATTTTCATTTTATTAACTAAATAGTAATGTAAATTTTTAAAGGTAATTTAAATAAAAATAATATATTTATAAATGGTAGCTTGTTGAAATAGTGAAAGTAATTATCTAAATACAATATTTAATTTTTAATTAATTAAATAGACAATAAAAAAAGTATTAATTTTTTTACACTTTAAATTTAACACTAAAATTTTGTAAAATAACCTATCAATTTACAATAAATAAAAAAATAACCTATCAATTTATAATAAATAAAATAATTCATAGATATGACCTAAAACAAATAAGTCTAATCACAATTGATAAACTTTATTTTGCAATATCATTATCTAAATACAATACTTAATTTTTAATTAATTAAATAAAAAATAAAAATATTAAAATTTTCATACATAAAACTTATTAATTCAAAAAATTATTAAATTTTTTATACATTAAATTTATTAATTTTACGTAGAGACATATCAACTCAACGTTCTTCCACGCACATAGGATCTATTAGTGGTGGGTAACTTTTGCTATAATTAAAACTCACAGAACAAATGACCTCGAGAATAGTGTAATCGCCAAAGGTTTAATGCCGCCACTGCCACTTATATAAGTTCCGATACATCTAACGGCTGTGAAAATTAACAATCATTCTCATTTTTTTTGGGCAAGTTTTCCACAAACAGGGTGTGAAAATTCATCATTTTTACTTAAGAAGTTTAGTTTCTTGTCAAACTGTCAAATCTATTAATTGTGTAATTAATTTTATACATTGAATTTTATATCAGCCAATTAAATTTTAGAAAAATATATTTTTTATTATTAAAAAAATACATATATTGATTTTCTATGTTACACATTGGATATAGCACATAAATTTAAAGTCAACAATAAATTAATATAGAGTCAAAGACAAACTCATTGCTATAGTCCCAAGCCTTTAACAAGGACTAATAAAAAAGTATAAATTCTCCAATACATTTTTTTCCAGGGAAAAATTTTCTCGAGTTTATATATTGTATAAAATCATTTACATTGCACTCCAAACGACCAAGCGGTCGGAGGTTCAAGTCTGAAACACTGCATACACCTGTATGTGTAATATAACCCAGCAGGTCGAAACAAAAAATACATCACAGTCACAAACAGTCATGCCAAATCCTGTTTCTGTCATCATACTGCATAATTGTTGATTTTACAGCGAATTAATCAATGGCAATTTGCTCAGCGGTCACAGGGTTGTATATTGGATAGCGATCCATCATACCAGCTACCTGTCGACAACTCTTTAACAAGGAGTACACCCGAATCCAAGGATCAACTCGATGTAACCCTGCGCATCCATAGGTAGATCATATTCCAGCAATCAAAAAAACAAAACAGCAGTCGAGCAAATTGCCAGAGTCAAATAGTCTGCCAACCCCGATCAATAAATTCTTAGGTGGGTAATGGGACTGTCGACTCCGGAGTCACTGTGAAATATGTAAAGCCACCCAGACAGCTCCTTTAATGCTCTTTTAGAGAGAGCATTTGCCTCTCCGTTGTGACTATAAATTCTCCAATACATACTTGCATCACTATAACACATTCAAACAAATTTTAACATATGTATAGTTAGGTAAGATAACACATGCTTTAATAAAATTAAATTGACATTAAATTAAAATAAATAAAAAATTCAATTCAATTCAATCACTAAATAAAAGAATTCAATATATTTTAAAGAAATAATAAATTACATCAATAATTATAATTGAAATTAATTTAATTATTGGATAGAAGAATTCAATAGTACTGATGATGATATGAAGTTCAAAACCATTAACTTAAACGATAAGTTGATAAGCACCTCATTTATTGATGAACTTTTAGTACATCTCAAATTGATGATAACTCCCAAATGATCAAGGAGTATTTCGCCAAAGACCAGAGTAATGATAAAATTAATGTTAAATTGATTACATTATGATAAAAATCAACAAGTAATGCAATATGGAGGAAGTGTTGATTGCTTCATCTTACATTGATAACAAATCTTAGAAAATCGAGACAACCTCCATTGGTGATCCCATGTCACTAGTTGAATCCCAGGATCAAGATCCATGTTGCATCATTTTCTACTCACTACTATTCAAATCCATATGACATTTACATTCTATGTGAAATTCAATTACAAATCTCCATGACAAAGAAAGGTTTTTGTGTTACCAAATCAAGAATATGATTTGTTGCTAACTCATGGTCGAAGTTAATATTTAGAATCAATGCTTGATTTTGCATCGAGGATGAATAATCTCGAGAAGAGGTGAGCATCGAGGATGAATAATCTCGAGAAGGGGTGACATGTAATGAACATACATTAATTATATTAATTTATTGTGGGGTTATCATATATGTGTCTCTTAGGTAGTATATAAAAGAGTCTTCTCAACTACCTATCATTCATATTGTGTACCATATTTTTTTGTCCTTAGGGTAATACATTTATGTGCTCTCACCCATCTTCTCCATGGATGCTTTTTCAATGAACATTTATAAAATCCGTTGTAAATTAGTGATTAGGATTCACTTTAAACAAATGTATTATGAAGTTTAGTCTTAAAGCTAGCGACCTTGGATTGATGACAAGTTAAAGGATCATTGCTCAATTGAATGTTCCATATAATATTTTCGCTGAAATGCTAGCTCTCAGAGTTCAACATATTCATTTGAAGATTATTTGTGTAAAACATAAATGTTTCAACCAAGAGTGCTTCATTTTAAGTAATATTATAATAGTTTGGAAGGGCATGGAATAGGCCCAATAGCATGGCCTTGATGCTCTATTTATCAAAACTTGTTTGGAAATGCCTACAATAGGGTGGAGTGCCTTTTTATCTTAGCCACGCTGAAGGGTTTTTGTCTTTGACCCTTTTTCACGAAGGTTATTAAGATGCTCTTTTGCTAAGGCTTCAACTTGACTCTTCTTTGAGATGTGTGAACAAAAGGAGGTACATATATATCATTTAATTCACCAAGTTTGTCCATTAGCACTAACCTTGTATGTCGTGGAAGGCCAAGCCCTTGGTTATTTGATAGCTCATTGGGTGGCCAAGGGATTGTCACCAACTTGTTAGTTGTTACTTTGCAAATGACTTGTTTTCGACCATCCTCAAGGAATGAGAGTCAATTGTAAATGCTATGAAATGTTTGGATATCTTTTTCACTACCTCAGGGTCCATTGTCCTATGAACCAAATCTTAATGTTATAGGCAGATTTTACATAACACTAAACTCCTTAAGAACCAAGGGTGGTCATAGATCTAGTTGAGACCACTTTTCAAAATTTTGGATGGCCCATTTGCATTTCAATTCTCTCATAAATAGTTATAGGACATGGTCATTTGAAGGATGGAGAAGAAGGTGGAAAATAGATTTCCAAACTTGCCACTTACACCTTAATTTCAAATTTGCACAAAAACATTAACAATCACCCTTTTTTTATTCTTCATATTAAGTGCCTGTCAATGCCATGAAAAGCGCCTATCGATGCCATGAAAAGTCCTTAATTTTTTTTTTTATATATTTTAACTTTAAGGTGAGATAATATGGGTACAAAGCATTCTCAAAACTCTTACCCAAGTTTAAGCCTTTTATCCAAATTGGATAGTCAGACATGGGAAGGAAAAGAAGCTGTTGGGAAATTCTAATCTCCAAGGATCTCCTTATGGAAAGGACCAAAGTCAAAGTTAAAAGTACCTTTGTCGCATAGAGCATCTAGAAAGCATGGAAGATTGTTAAAGATTGTTAAGGGGGTTTGAGTTGGAAAAGACACATCTTTCACTTTGATATACCTTTTAATCATCATGCCAAGTTGTCGAGTGGTTTTGAGTTGGAAAAGATACATCTTTCAATTTAATCATCATGCCAAGTTGTCGAGTGGTTTTGAGTTGGAAAAGATACATCTTTCAATTTAATCATCATACCAAGTTGTCGAGTGGTTTTGAGTTGGAAAAGATACATCTTTCAATTTAATCATCATGCCATGTAGTGGTTGTTTATTCTTTTCCATGATAGGAATGTCTTGGGTGAATCACCTTGGTTGATTTTTCAAAACTAAGGGTGTTAGGTTTATTTTGAATATCTTTGACCTCACTCTTGAGACTATGTTTCATGATCAAATTTTAAAAAGAAATCTAAGCTTAAGAACTTGAATAGAGTAAACATTCATATGATCAAAGATTTCATTCTAAGTTGACTTGATGGTTATTAATTTGCTTGTTTAATAAAAGCAAGTTATAGAACCTTGGGCTCCATAAAAGAAGAAGAAAGTTTTTTCATCTCAAAAGCATGTGGAAATCCTTGGCTTCAACACAAGTCCTTTAACACATGGTTCATCATTTTGAGTGGCTTAAGCGTTAGCCATCATTTGGTTCATGTCAACATCTTTTATCCTACATGTACTTGTTGTGTTTGATCCAAGTATCTTAAACATTTGATTTGTTTCTATCCATTTGCTAAATCTTGACCATGGGTTTTAGTCTTTTGTAGCCATTTGCCTCTCATCTCCATTTCTCACAGGACACTCCTTGTAGGAGACAAATTATGTTGGATCAAAACTTTATTTTTGATTTAGAAGAAAGGATGATATTATGCGTATCAAACTCCTTAAGACAATTTAATTTCCCAAGTGGACATAATTTTGATTTGTGTTAACTTTTCTTTACATATTACATTATAGACTAGATATAAAGTTAGATGTTGTGCATCTAAATCAACTTCTCGATTAATGGGGGTTGTGCCATGCACCATGAGTCAAGTGCCCCCCACATCTTCCTCAACTTCATTTATTATAAATAACAAATCTTAACACAATGGTGGTAGGGATCGACACTGAGTGGGTAGGATTGTAGGGGAATACAAAGAGCACTACCATCATTAGCTAAGTAGTTTATTGCAGTGTTATTGGCATTGATATTAATACAACATGAACTTCTCCAGTGATATTTATATACTTATAATGAATTTGCCATTAAAACTTTTACATTTAAAAATTCAATACCAATTGTATATGAATGTTGATTCTTAACCAAAATACCAAATCTCATCATTTTCTATATATTTAAGAAATTATTACCAACTATATTTATATGAAATTTTATCATTCTTCGTATATTTAAGAAATCAATACCAACTATATTTATATGAAATGGAGACCAACTATCATGAAGTTATAATCTATTTGATTTTCTTTTTTGTAAACTTGAGTTTCTTCCAAGTCTATTTCGACACCTGAGGTTGTGTGACATTGTCTTGCCTCAAACATGGTGGCTTGATCATCATGCACCTATTACAACCAAACTATGTCTCTTCACTTAAGGTTTGCCCATAACTTCCTCTTAAGCTACAAACTGTCAAATGCAACTAATTCCTACTCAACCAAGTTCATTTAACAATAGGCACACATCTAGCTGCGACTTTTAAAACATTGCAACAATACTTTAACATTTAGCCAATATTTCAATACTTAGCTAACACAATACATTGCAAGGAACATGAGTGCCTTAACTTTATTATACGAAGAATGTTATAGATATACAACAATGGAGTTGCAACCTTCTATCCACAACTCTATTACATGGACACAACGAGTCTAAAACAATATCGCCTTTTGCCCACTGCCCAACAAACTTGCACAATCTAACCCCTAAAGCAACTGCATGCTTTCATGCTGTCGGTCCCGTCTTCTTCTTCTTCTTACTTAGCTAGTGATAATTTCTCTTTAATAAGCCAACCCTAAACTTAGCATAATCATAGAGCTCCTTTACACTATGGGTAAATGATCAATAGATGATTGATGCCTTAGCACCTTTGAGGTGTCCACTATTTATTTAAGACTTGTCTTGCACTTGCAAGCCCCTCCAAGCATAAGTAGACCCAAGTGCCCACATTGCCCACTTCCACTATGCCTGATGGTACCTTTGCCCCCTTTATGACTTCGATGTCCAATGGTGTTGTGCCCAAAGTGCCACGTGCTCAACAAGTGCGCCTAAGGCACCCAAGTGTGCTCGATAACGATGCATCCACTGGTTGTGTGTCTGGTGGATGCACACCCAACTAGTGTATCCCACAAATGTGCTCCACCGATGCTTGTGCCCAAAGACACTTCTACCATCTGTCACAACCCCCAAGTGTGCAATGTCCAACTCCTCGGGTCTACATGTAGCCTAAGCACCCAAGTTTATAAAAGCTAGTCAAGTTCTCTATGCCACTTCGTTTGTCATGCTTAGTGCATGTCTGTGGATGAGATTGCTTGTGACAACCCTCTTTGCCTTTCCTCACCAAGTTCTCTTCTAAGCTTCTCTTAGTCTGAGCAACTAATGTGGGCTATCAAAATTTGCAGCGCACCATTCTACGAACAAGGACATTCAACATATTCACAATGTGCCTTGTTAATGTTAATGAGCCAATGTACTCCAAAATCGACTCTTTTAACCATCAACTATATGTCAAGTCTATCTCCACCAATATGATTATATGGAGAAATTCCCAACACCAATATGATTATATGGAGAAATACCCAAAACCAGTAAATACCAAAACCTTGCACCAACCATATCAAGATATATATATATAAGGTATCAAGTCATTGATAAACATTCAACCTATGCAACTTTGTGTGAAGTTGCGACATATAAATATCCCCGGCATAAAACGGAAAACCAACACCTGATATACATATGTAGATCTATCTCATACATTTTCCAAAATGTATATATACACATGAGCTCTCTTCGAAGAGCTCTCTTTCAAACTCTCCCTCCAGTAGTCGCACTCGGCTCGAAGTTGGGCAGGCTGCAACTCGAGCCTGGAACCCAAACAATTTAATATCCTATGCCACTACCAGGTACCAGTAATAAATTTTCAAGCGCACCAGATTTTAGCCCATATCTTTGTTATGTTTAATCTTCGGATTAGACCATAGATTAATGGCTTCTGCGACGCCGTGAATTCACTCGGCGATTAATAGAAGGTACAAAAAAATATTCGCGGACTTAGTTTAAACAGCTTTTCTTATACACAGCAAATTTTCATCACTCCAACTAAGGTTATCATCGGGCAGCGCCTGCTCAGATTTTAAATGTCAAGTTGAATGAACTGATGAATTCATTTCACCACACAAAAATTGAAATGATCGAAAGCAGCAAATACCTAGCAATCTTTCGGCAATATGAGGCTTCTCCATCTTTTGCTACAAGAGTGAATAAAGAGCTCACAGTAGTGGTTGCTTCGACAAGTAAAGTCTGATTTGGTGACTGGAGATTAGGGTTTCAGGGCTTCTTAGGGTTTAAGAGCAACGAATTCATGGCATCATAGAAAATTCGAGGTAAGAATTCCATATGTTTTTGTGTGGAGCTTTTTGATATTTGATTAATGCTGTTACTGCTATATACTTTCAAGGCATTATTTAAAGTCCTAGGACAAACTCTCTTGATTGCATTTGAACAGGCCTGGAAAGATCAGAGGAGCATTTGCTTTGCTTCTCACAATTGATTTCATTCTATTTTCTCATCATGGCGGACGAAAAACGCCTACAAATATGGGTTTCCGATCAATTGCACATGCTTCTGGGCTATTCCCAGCCAGCAGTGGTTTCTTTTATCATTGGCCTCGGTGAGCATGCTATTCTGAGAACCCGGAGCTTAGAAATTTGGTTTAGCATTGGAATTTTTTCTTTGCTTTGGTTATTGCAGGGGAGACAATTTTTACAAATTGTGATGACATGCTGTATATTTGCAGCTAAGAAATCATCTTCAGTTGCAGACGTGGCAAGCCGACTTCTAGAATATGGTCTTCCATCATCTTCAGAAACACAATCATTTGCAGGCGAGCTTTATAGCAAAGTACCGCACAAATCAGGTGGCATGAGTGTAAGTAATCTATCACGACAGATCCACATTATCACGACAAATCCACTTTAATGTGGGTTGTCAAACTTGGCCAACTTGTACACAGGTTCAGAGCTCCACGTTTACCGGGGCTTGAGCCGGGCTTAATATCATGGTGATGCCCCGTCTCAATCACGACAGAGTATAAGTTTTTCCTTTTCACACACTTAAACATAATGTATGTTTTTCTAAAGAGAAATGATTTTTTAGTCAAAAGCACCAAAGCTGGTGCAAGCGTTACATTCCAACAAAATAGGGTGCCTCATCTTACCCAATAATTACTGATTAAATACAGGTTGGCTCTAGTCTGCACCTTTTATACAATCTTGCATAAGTCATTTAGCCCATCAGCCTGTAAATACAATCCTGCATAAGTCATTTAGCCCTTCCCTTTTACAGGATGAAGATTCATATGTACATACTTAGATATAATTTTCGGGATTAACTGCGTAGAGTAAGTCATTAATCTATGACCCATATCCATGAGTATTAGTCACAATTGACCAATAATTCTCATGATTTGAATAGTCCACTTAGTACTCGTTGCATCGGGTGATGCTAACAGGGGTGAAGAAGTGGGATTGAAACCAACAAAATGAATCACATAGCATCATTCATCACTTCCGGGGCTTGCACCCGGTAACCAGGACTTCCTAGGTGGTCACCCATGCCAAGACGCCTTTGGCTCAAGCGCGCTTAACTGTGGAGTTTTTCCCACAATCAAGCCCACTTAGCTTGCTACCCCATTTGCAAAACCTTAGCAAGTATTGTGCCTTATGAACTATCCAGTTAGAGCTCCCTTCACTCTTATATTTAATCATAGAGGGGCTTTTACAGTGCAACATATTAGATATAATTTTCGGGATTAACTGCGTAGAGTAAGTCATTAATCTATGACCCATATCCATGAGTATTAGTCGCAACTGACCAATAATTCTCATGATTTGAATAGTCCATACATACTTGCTATCACTTGTGCTAGAACTTATGAGTTGCTTTTGCACTTCCGTTATAATTTTAAGATAAGATAATTTTATTAATGTCCAACAAATGACCACAAAAGTAGGTCAATGGGACTGAAGAAAACAACAAGTATGAATACAATGTGGGAGTGCAAGCACAACTCCTAGATAATGCGGAAAATAACATAAAGAAAGAAACCTATAGTAGTATAGCCTCAAAACACATGTCTATAACTGTGACCAAAGGTACGATGATCCAAAATATAAGTGAGTATGTCCAAGATTGAAATTGGACAACTCAAGAGTCTGTCAAGAGAGAGAGAGAGTGAGAGAGAGGTCTAACGATGAGACTAAAGGATGTCAAGGTCTCCCAGGTTTGAAGGCCAAAGGAGGCGGGCGAATTGGGCACTGGCTCGTTGTTGGAGACCTCAGGAACCATTAGAGGGTTTGAATGTATGATCCTGGGGGGATGTAGGGGTGGGGGACACTTCTAGCATTTGAGGTCGAAAGAAAGAAACACTGGATAGATCTTTGGTTGCTCCTTTGGATCTGAGAGGTAGTTTGTCGGTTGGGAGATGCCCTGCTTTGGATTTGTATGGAGTTGATCTCTCTAACTCTTCGAGGATGTATGGACTGATGCACAGTTCGACACCTTCGAACCGGTCACGATGATATCTGTTGGTCTCCCAGAGGAGGAGGTTCATGAAAGACACAAGGTCTCACCAATATATTGTCTAGTGCACTCTGGGACTTTGCTCGCCATTATTGTTGCTCTGATTTGATGGATCAACCGACATTAAAGTAAGAGGTGATTGTGATTGTCTTGGTCATCCCAAGGCGGGGATGGCATGCAGGAATTGTGATCTATGGTTGAAAATCTCCCCGATGAAGAGGGATAGGCATCTCTGGTCTTTGTACCAGAAGAAAGTAGAGAGGGAGCCTCTTGAGTCCCTATAGAGGCAGTGATAGCGTCCTCTGATCTCATAGTATAGAGGACACCTAAAGATGAGGTGCATCTCTGTCTCCGACTCCTATGTGTGGCACATCTGGCAAATCCTATTAGACCGTGGTATATGGTGGTATGTCTCAATCCGGGGTCAATGAGAATCGACCCAGAGCTGTTCCAAAGGGATCCTGAGCGAGTGCATCCAATGCCTACGCGTATAAGGGGGGCAGACGATGATGCCATCCCGCAGCTCCAAAAAGTGTTCTAGATAGAAGAGCATCTTCGGGCCTAGGCTCGTCGGAGGTGAGGTCCAAGTGACTTGAATGTACAATTTGTAGATGTCCTCTCTAACAGCTTGATTCAGTATTTGTCTAGTCGACAAGAGATGGCGCGGTGCATCAAGGGAGAAACTGAACTGGGGAAGGTGCTTTGGGGAGATAGTCGTTAACTGGAGAACTCGAGACGCCACYGAGAACCAACYTTGTGCACGGCTTGAGGGGTGATTCGAAGTAAGAGCCTCCAAGGAGCAAAGTGCGAGGTAGGTGTATCGCTCTCWCCTGGTGGTAGAGTCTTTGAAAGACCTGACTCTATAAAAGAAAGAGACCAAGTGGAAAATGACCTCAAGGCAGAATGGGTGGACACTAAACTTTGCCTGAACTTCTAAGTTCCATTGACCTACTATCTTGGTTATTTGTCCTCCGTAGAATCTGATTGATTTTCACCGATAAATTGTAATGATCTGAAATGTATTATTGACAAAGAGATGGTTTGTTTTAAGTGGCTTCATGTTCAAGGTTTAGTGCTTGAATGGATTTAAATCCTTCCCCAAAACCTCCTTGCAAGTTTGGCTGAAACCATATATCATGCCCTAGAAGTTTCCATGCATGCAGAGCTTTTGGGTGCATGGAGGGGAGCTTGATACTCCGCACTCAAAACCGCCCCCCTGACAAAATCGGTCGGCCGAACTGGCCTTCAGGGAAAAAACGGTTGGACTGGCGGTACCGAATCGTTTTTGACTGGTTTCGTATTGAACCGGCCGGTTCCGGTCAAAAACATCGACCGGTTCTGCACAACACTCGTACAACACACTTAAAATGGCGGATTTCCAATTTTTTTAAGGAAAAAAAACAAAATTCTGCCAATTTCTGTACATTATGTAGAGTTTTAGAAGGTAGAAGTTGTGTTTTCAATTTAGAAACATCCAAAATCTCCTCAAAAGCAAAATAAATGATCAAAACATGGTCTTAAAATGAGCTACAGGTTTCAAAACCAATTTTGCAGTGGCTGACTGATTCTATCTTCCCGGGTCTCTCTCAATTGTCCATGTGTGGTTTGTCCCCATCAATTTCACTTCATATTATATTTATCAATTTTTTGATCTGTACATGCACTTCCCCCATATGTAAATTCTAACATTTATTTTCCATGCCTTGTAAGATTTTCTAAAATGCTTTTCTATATTTCTAGTTCCGACTTTGAACACTACAAACAACTTCCAATATTCTCCTTGTGGAGACTCGAGAGTGAATCCCCCAAGGTTACAAGTTTGGAAAAAACAATGAGATAGAGATAAACAAGAAATAATATGCATTCAAATGACTCGAATAAGAGAAGGGAAGAGCAATCACAAAATCATTTACACTAACACATAAATTATCATTAAGATTTTATGCTGACATGCATTCTATTTACCCTGATAGGTGCATGTGATCAAAAGAGATGGAGGTATGAATAGCATACAATAATATGCCTCCACTCCATTAAAGATGGGGACCTCATTACACGCATGTTAACTATAAAATCAATCAAACTATTACAGAAACTACAACATTGAACTCGGTGCTATTTTGGTTATATGCACTCTTACTTGCTATATAAATGAGAATCTTTTCATATTTGTGTATAAATGGTTTGGATTCATATTGATGCACATGAATATATATATGTTTTTTTTTTTAAATGTGAATATTTTACGTAGTTTTTGGTCGACTGTTTTTTTTTTTTCCAGTTTTTTTCGGTCCAGTCCGGTTTCACATTTTTGGGGTTGACCGGTCCGGTCCGGTTTCCGGTTCTGATAATCACTTAGAAGCAATGTGCATGCAGAGGTGGTTGCATGTAGAGTCAAGGGTGCGACAGAGCAGAGATTATTACCCTGTGCTCTGCACTCTGCATAGGAATCCATAAGCTATGCGGGAAGCAAAGGCCATGTGATCATGCGACACACTAGTAGTTGGAGTGCCAAGCAAAAAACAGGCTAGACTGATTATCTTGCATGCAGTGAAAATCAGTCCCATTGGACTTGCTTTTTTACAAGGATTAAGAATTTGAAATCATCTCTGACATGTGGGCCCTAGATCTCTGGATATTGGAAAAAAGCAAACTGCCAAAAATAGCCCTGATCAATGTCAGTGTCTGGATGTATCTGAAATGAGACCAGTGTTGTGGAATCTCACTGGATCTTAACCCTTCAGTTGCACAAGCACTACTGGTGGTTAACAATGACGATTCAAGAGGGCGACATCCCCTTGAATGGTGTGTCGAGAACCACTGAATCTCTGGTTTCGTAGACATCGACATAAGAAGCCATAAGCTATGCAGGAAGCAAAGGACTTGCGATGATATGGCACACTAGTAGATGGAGTGCCTTTGCACTCTGCATAAGAAACTGAAGCCCGCTGTGTAAGAACAAGGGAAAGGGATATGACAAAAATCTGGCTGGCAGGTGGCATGGCCACACCTGATGGTGCCATGTGTATGGGCCAACTTATCAGGAGGTGTTGTGTGGTAGTCCAAGCAAAGCCAAAATGCCCAGATCGTGCAAAATTAGAAAATGGTGCAGAAGAAGAAAGAGGAAGATGCAAAGGAACAAGTCCGTTCACAGACCGGAGGACAAAAAGGATCTCAAGCCTGTCCTCAAAGAACGAAGATCGTCTCTGAGCTAAAATCTCAATCTGCAAGATACTGCCAGGGAGTAAGAATGTACAGTTTCTCTGATTGAAAGTGTATAACTCAGTTTGTAACCAGTGTATAACTTGAGTCTGTTCACAGACTGGAGGACAAAAAGGATCTCGAGCCTGTCCTTGAAGAACGAAGATCATCTCTGTGCTAAAATCTCAATCTGCAAAATACCTCCAGGGAGTAAGAATACACAGTTTCTCTAATTGAAAGTGTATAACTCAGTTTCTAACCAGCTTGGACCTTAAATAATGTAGAAATTAATTCATTATTATCTCTGCTTGCTATTTCCCTGAGCATAAAAAGAGGCAAACAAAGGCCATTTTGTTGCTGGATTTCCCATTTGGGTTTCCATGGTAAAATCATTATATTAATTTTGATTGTTTCCTTCAGCATTGTTTTTTCCGTTTAACTACAGTCTGCAAGTATTTTACAAATCAGAATGTATGCACGGTGAAATAGCAAGCAGAGATAATAATGAATTAATTTCTACATTATTTGAGGTCTGTGCTGGTGAAATGACTTGGCCATAGGCTGAGCGATTACGGATTAGATAACAGCTGCAGAAAGGCTTGGATCTCGTCCTCCATTCTAATGCAAGAAATTGTCATGTTTATCCTTCGTCAAGGAAATTGGTACATCTTGAATTGGGGAGCTATCCAATGGCTCCTCTTTATCTGTCAAGCTGTTGCTTGGATCCTCTTTTCCTTGCAATTTCTTTGGAGGACAATCAATGGGTGATGCTTTTCTGCCCAAGTGGGTTTTCGAGGTTTTTCCTTCATGCTCCTTCCCTCAGATGGATTTTAGAAGGCTCAAGAACTATCTATTTTACAATTAGGGAAAAAGACACCAGGTTCCCATAGAAATGGGACTTGCATCTGAAGGTCACTTGCTCATAGTCCAATTTCTATTTCCATGTAGTATCACCCACTCTTAACCAAATTTTTTCTGATAGGCCTTGTGCAAAATCCATTTCCAGACACATCTTTGAAAATGTTGTGATCACTGATGTCTCCAAACAGTTTCAGACTTCAGTAGAGCAGAAACATTATTTCCTCAATGC
>ML794810.1:102275-112364 GCA_009831015.1 Picea engelmannii | reverse complement strand
GTCAGGTCAGAGTCATATTGGCAAGCTCTTTAAGAGCAGAACATTCATGGTGGATATTTGTAAGTGATCTTACATTATTAATGCAATAAAGGAATATCGTTTGCTGGGGTTTTTCTCCCTGTACAGGGTTTCCCCAGGGTATAAGTGTTGTTGATGTGCATGCTTACTCATCTACATAGTTATTGCTATTCGATTATGATTTGGTATTGTTGAAGTGTATTAAGATGGAATCAAAGTGTTGAAGAAAATAAAAGAATTAATCCGCATAAGAAATCAAGCTCAAAATTTAACACTCAAGAATGCGGTACCTCTCCCAAGAGGGGCGCACCTCCGAATGAGATTTCTTAACTCAAGTTTACAATCACACAACTCATCCCTAACTCCTTCTCAAGTGCCACCAAGACTTAGTGAGCTCAAGTAAGGGTGAGTTAACCCAAAACATGTCGCTGACATGTTTCCCAAAAAATAACACTTGCTGATTTTGTCTTTTATTGACTTTTTGTGAGTAAAATTAATTTTAAGTGATTAAAAATCACTAATTTCACTCACAAAGTGGATACTAGGTAAAGTGGGTATTCTAAGTCCAAAAACGAATACTTCCAAGGCATATAATGCCTCCTAGTACCACTTATTTAACCTAGGAAACATTTACAATTGAAATATCCCGATTTTGTGGGAATTTTTGTTTTTGCATAAAACATTAAAAAACCTAAGGGGGACTTAGCGCATTTCCATGAGACTCTAGGAGGATGATTAGCATGGTAATATACATTAGACACTAGACTTAGATTTTCCATGCTAAGGCCTAACCATCAGTACACACTCCAACTTTGGAGGAAATGAGTGAAAAAACTCATAAATTATAACTCGCTTTAAAATTAATTCAAGCAAGAAATAATTAATAAGTAAAAAAAACACTCTAGAGTAATGCACTCATGATTAAGTCCTAGGAGGCTAATCCTTTTACAAATTCGTCTTATTACAATTCCTCGTAGGGGTATGGAAATGCGGTAAAAAAGTAAAAAAAAGGGGGCATAATGGCCGGCTAGACTTCTGAACTCTAAATTTGAACAAGTATCTTGTTCAATTTTGACGGCTCAACTGCAAGTCCATCCTAGTGCAACTTGGTGGGTAACAGGTACAATGATCACTTTGCTCAAAGATAGAGTAACTAGACTATAGAAGGAGAGAAAAGAATGAGAGAAAGAGTGTACTAGCTACTGCCAAAATCCGACCAATAACCAATGTGAATTATCCAATATACAGAACCATAGGCACAAATCCCAAGGAAGAGTGAGTATGGCGCATATGAGGTAGAATAGGGAGAGTAGGAATAGGGGATATGTGCATGAGGGAGTGTCGAAAAGCATGCGCAAGTGTAAGTTTGAGTGAGAGGAACTCAACTCATGTGAGGAGATGAGGTGTTAGCGCATGCATGAGTTTTGGGAGATCACATGTGGGAGTAAAAGAGAGAGGATGCACATGAAGCAATGCGTTTGGGTGTTTAAGAAGGGTTAGGATGCATGGAGGATAAAATTAGCAACCCAACGCATGTCTAAACTCCAAATTTGGCGAAGCAAATCATGAGTTAGCCAAGGAGGAAATTCACCCTATTTTTTAGGGATTTTCCTATTTTTAGGAAATTAGTGTTTAAGAGCAAGTTAAGGGGAATTTTGCGAAATTAATGAATGGAAAATGGAGATATGGTGAGTGAGGAAAAGTTAGTGAGAAAACCAAGCCTTGATTGGCTCAATCACCTCATGGGAGTGCCACCTCATCCCATGCACACCACCTCTTCACTTTATCTAATTCTCTGTTGAATTTATTGCTTTTGCCTTGGAAAATGTGTCCCTCTTTAATTAACGCCATGTAGATGCCACATCACACTGAAACCATGCCAAATCTCGGAATCTGAGCTTGCCACTTGTCACCTCTGGAGCCCATCATCCTTGCTATAAATAGAAACGACTAAAAATAGGGTCCGACTTCTAAATTTTAGGAAACTGTCAAAAACATCTAGGATGACTAGGAGAACACTTCCATGTGTCCATTGTCTAAAAATAGACATTGCTAAAAATAGAATGTTCTTGCATGTCAATGATCTCATACTCATCGAATTCGGTTTTCTGAGAGTATTTCAAATCCGCAATCAGAATTGACATGCGAGCCCTGGTGCCTTACCTTCTAAAAATAGACATATCATGCATGTCACTTGGAAAAGGTCCAAAAGACTTAGAATGTCTTTCAATGATCAACACTGCACACTCATAATCTCAATTTGAGGCATGAAGCTCAACCTGCTAAAAATAGAAAGTTCTTCCATGTTGCCTGAAAAAGTGTTATCAGGCCCAAAATCATGCAAGGACCAACCCTATATGCTCAAAACTGGTCAAGACTGTCAACTGGATCTCTCAAACACTGTCTCATAAAAAGTAGGGACACCTACTATATGTAGACATCTCTCTCAAATGCAAAGGAAAACAAGCTAGCTCTAACTTTGAAACAACAACAACCATGTACCGATCATGTACCTGTCTCTGATAGGAACCAACCTCCAACTCAACACAAGTGCTAAACTTTGGGAGAATCTCAGAATGCCAGCCAAAATAGTGCATGCTGGCTCTTAACCCTCAAGATTTTCAAGGGTGAAAATCTAGGGGTTGACAAGTACAATGTAGAATAGTGTAAATTACTATTATAATACTAGTCTAACTAAATCCACTAGGAATTTAGGGACTAGGTTTCATCACATTAGTT
This sequence comes from Picea engelmannii, assembly GCA_009831015.1. Taxonomy (NCBI): domain Eukaryota; kingdom Viridiplantae; phylum Streptophyta; class Pinopsida; order Pinales; family Pinaceae; genus Picea; species Picea engelmannii. Next base: position 109,607 of record ML794810.1, on the reverse strand, counting down.
CAAAGTTATGTCTTAACACAATAATTAGTTGTACGGGTTCTTCTCTCTCACGAGACATTAATTTTATGTATCTGATTGTTACAGACATTGAATAATATCAATCTTTCTCTCTCCCTCACCAAGTATTCTCTGCATGTGTTATGTGCAATTTTTAATACTTATTGTAAGAAGGATGCCATCATTTTTAGGAGTATACTTGTATTAGATGTCTGTACATCATGGATGTCAATAACACTGATACTAGTGATCTTCTATTAAGTAGCCTTCTATGGAGGCAAACAGTACAGAGTTTATTAAGTCATGACTCACAACTTACTAATGAGACATCTGTTGAAGCTTCCATATACATGTGATTATACTCATACGATCCAAACCCAACATAGCTCCAGTTTCGGAGTATACAGAAACCAACGGGGAAGTTAAAAAAGCCAATATTCATTCCAAACTACATATTGATTGACTACAGCTTCCCTTAATCAGAAAACCAAGCTCAGAGGCTTCTGATGAAAACTTGAAAAATTGGAAGTGTTTTTGATAGTGGTATATTTATATACTGGACTGACTTTGGAAATCAGATCAAACAACAAGAGGGAACAAAGTTAGACTGACATAAGTGAAGATGGAGTATGAAATGGTCTTAAGAGTATCGTCTATATAGTATATTTACTATCGTTTCCTCTACCTGAAGACAACAAAGGGTCTTGACTTTCCTCTAATGCTGATTTGATAAGCTCCATTGATTTGCTCACAAGACTTTCAATTCTGTACATGTGATTCAATTGGCACAGGCCTTCTGCCAAGGTGGTTTCATTTTCTGTCAATATAAAATTCCTTCTCTGAGTCGTTCAATTCCTTGGAGCTGAAAAGGGTCTCCTGCTTACTGGTACCTGCATCTACTTGTGGAGCCTTGCCTTCTTCCGTAGATTGACTTTTGTACTAACTTTTCAGTAATCATCAACATGGTCCTTTTGTATGGACTTCAGATTTCTAATCCTACACTCAAGGCTAGTAAACAATTCCCTCACGTCTTGTCACATATCCACTGCAATTATGTAAAATGTTCTCCCTTTCTTCATCTAACCTACGGCATCCTGGTCCACAATTAATTTAATGAGTGAATGAGTTGAATATAATCTTTGTATGGGCGCAACATTGATAGAAAGGAATTAGTTCATTGCCAATTCTTCAGCTTCACAATGGCCTATAATTATTCTCACAGGATAGTGAGTGAAAAACTATAATTGTAAGAATGTATACAGTTAATTGGTGAAGTAATTTTGTCCAACCTCCCTAATTATGATTTCTTTTTGGTATCTTCTTGAACAATATTGCCTTGCACTGCATTGCAATGCCTTAGAATGTTCAGTTATTTCCCATCTTTAAACTCTTGTCAAATACATTGAGTGGTTCTTGTGTGTTTGTCTATATCATTTGTCACGGAAATGCTGCTATTATTAATCTGGAATTAAAAGAAGCATTAGAAGCTTTCAGTTTTAAGATACAAGTTATGTACTTCTGTTATATTGTGGGTTAAAAATAAACAAAGTGTTTAAAGCAAACGGTTTTATTTGGTTGTCTTGAAATCTCTAGGCAAAGAAAGAGGAGGCTAGAGAACAAGATCAGCGAGAGAGGGAAGAATTGGAAAGGAGACTTCGAGAAAAGGATGAAGCTAGTACAAGGAAGGTTTGTAATGATGTTTTTCTCGTGCTCTTGTTGTTTTAGGGCAACATGAATGGTCATCTATTGTCAGTATCTAGCATTTCTTGGTAGGAATTTGATGTTATGTTTCCATGTGCTACATGATCTTTATTATGTCGAGGTTTAAGTGGCCATCAAATAGAAAACATTATATATTTGATTTGAAACAGTTGTGATGGGATTTATATTTCAACTAGACATTTTTGAATGAAATTTGCTCTTTTGTTTCTTTCTGGACACTTATTTAAGCCAACAATTCATATTTCATTTTACAGCTAATGGAGCCAAAGTTGACCCGCAAACAAGAAGGTATATTACTTCATTGGTCATCGATAATGTTGTTCTAGAATCTTTCTTCAGAACCAGCATTCTTGCTGCCAATCCCCTCTGGAGTAATTACTAACAATCAGTGTTCTATTGAAAGAGGATGCAATTCGGCGTTCTGAAGCTGAGAATGAGAAAGATCTTCTTCCTACTCTAAGGTTTTATTTCACCCCTTAGTTTTGGCTGTTTTAGTGTTCTCTTTTCTATGTTCAATCTCTTTTGTGTATACCTACTGTGAGGAGCTGAGACTGTACAACAAATGTAACTTTTTAGTTGGCTATTTTAATTCAGCCTATGTTTCTTTGAATTTGAACATGCAGAGAAATTTCTCGGCAAGAATACTTGAAGATGAGGGAACAGAAAAAACTTGAAGAGCTGAGGTATACTGACATAGCCTTCTTGATTCTTAGAAATCATATACTTGTTTTAGCATGTTAAGGTTGGCATCAAGAAGATCACTTGAGCATGCTATTTGTCTATCAGAGGGAGGTTTATTTTTGAAAGATTTCATCCAGATTGAAATTTATTATACCGTGGACATTTTTTTACACAAATTTCAGGGATGATTTGGAGGATGAGAAATACTTATTTGATGGAGTGAAGCTGACGGCAAAAGAAGAGCAAGAAATGAGGTATGCATTTTCAAGATACAAACAATTAAGGAGATTCTTACTGACCATCTAGGAGGGCCATAGTTTGTTTGACTGGTATTAGTTCATATTGCAAGAGTTGTGTTTTAATCAAAAGCCTGGTATAAGTTTTAGCAATTTATGAGTGCTATTATATGCTTGTCTAGTTTTAGATGATTTCTCATGAGTTGCATTTAATTTGCAAAACTAAAGCATGGCATGAGCTTTGCTTTATGAATTATTCTTTCCTATGTTTGAATCTTCTTGTCTAAGATCAAAATGTAGTTCAAAAAAATGGAATTTTCTAGCACATATTTTGGATGTCAAGGAAATTGTAAAAGTAATTTTTAGGGAAATTTTGTTAGAAATAAAAATAAATTATATATTGTCCACAAATGACCAAAATAGGTCAATGAGACTAGAAAATACCAATGTTCCACCAAGTTTCCAGGATAGGGGAGCATGAGAATGGGGAGACGCATAAGGGGGGACGTGTGGAAGCACCCCAAAATTTTAGGGAAATGGGGGACGGGGGGTGTCGTGGTCCCCTTATCTAAAAATATAAAAATAAAAATAATATTGATAAAATCTCAACAATAACAATTCATCCCATGCAAATTCATCATTGTGCAATATAAATACTAAATAATAAACAATAAAATAGTACTAAATTCAAATTTGTAAATCATATAAACATGATTCAAATTCAAATTCAGTGATGAAATACATTGATTCATAAATCATAATAGTAAAATATTGATACATTGATTTAAATTCATTATTCATCATTCTAGAATTTAATTAGTACTAAGCAAAATCGTAGATAATAATGTCTGAAATTGTAAATTGAAATTACTCAAACCCAAAAATAGTAAAGAGTGACAAGTCAAAGACTGGGTTTGAGGTCATCAATATCTAGAGCCAAGACTCAAAACTGAAAATTAACAATGGACAATGAACATTGAAAATAAAATGAGCATCAAGGAGTCAATCTCATTGAATGGTCCTTTACATCCATCCACTGCATAAAGTAATCAGGACCATCAATGGGAATGTCACCGAGTCAAAGTCACTCTCATGTGTAACCAATGGCACACCAACCAAACCATGTTGTAGCTCATTTGGTCCATCCTTCTCATCTATCTATGCACCATCCTCTAGATCCACATCCCATCTTGTCGTTGGCCCCCTCCAATGCTTTGGTGTGTTCCTATGCGCAAGATGTAGGGCATTGTGCACTGCAATTAGCTTCTCAACTCTCCTAGAGGCAAGTCAATTCCTTTTGATAAAGTGGATGAAGCTATGTGTAGTAGTGTTATTAGAACCGGGCCGTTCATCAAACCAATTGACCCCAAAAATGTGAACCGGAAAAAAACCGAACCAAAAAATTGGTCGACCAAAAAATACATCAAATATTCAAACTTTGAACAAAAACATATATATTAATGTGTATCCATATGAATCCAAATCATTATACAAAAATGTGCAAAGTTTCTCATGTATGGGGGAAGAGTTCTTTAAACACGGTCTTCGTGCTTTGGTTTCTCACTTGGCTGATCTCTTCAACCATGTGGTTCGTACAGGTTTTCCTTCGGCTTGGTCGCATCACATCATTCCCCCGACACACAAATCGGGCCCCAGCTCATACCTCAACAATTACATGACGATCATGGTCGGCCATACATTCTCGAAGCTCTATGCTACTGTTCTCCATAGGAAGCTCTCTAGTGAGCTTGAGCATAGACACCTCAGAGCTAAGGGACAAGCAAGATTCCGATCCGCTCATCAGACCATTGATCACATCTTCACCCTCGAAGCCATCATTGAGGAGGCACGACATCGGTCTTCGAATGTCTACTGCTGCTTTGTAGATATTCAGAAGGCTTTCAACTCTGTCTCGAGAGAAGCCATGTTCCAGAGGCTCATAGCCATTGACATCTCCCATACCTTACTGATTGCCATTAGGTGCCTTTATGAGTCGGTTCTTGGTCGCCTCCTCACAATTCATGGGATGTCATTTCATCAAGAGTACCATCGGAGTTAAATAGGGTTGCCCCCTGTCCCCAACATTGTTTGGGATTTATATTGATGAGCTAGAGACCTTTCTCCACGAGCATATCCAGGACAGTGATGGGTGTCTCCTCCACTAGGTTTTGATATTCATCTTGCTTTTCCTCGATGATGTGGTCCTCCTATCCTTGTCTCCAGCGGGATTACAGAGACAACTGGATGCCCTAGCTCTCTTTTGCGACCTTCGACAATTGACAGTCAATCTGTGTAAAACCAAGGTTATGATCTTCAACGGGTCGAAGAAATCCGTAGACCTTCACTTCTTCATAGGGGAAGAGATCGAGATCACCAGCGCCTACACGTACTTGGGAGTATGGTTTTCTCGACCCTGATTCAATTTGTGACCGACACTACAGCCTTGGATTGCTAAAGATTATGGGTCTTTAGCCCTTCTCGAGAGACTGTGTTTCCGCCACCAATTCCAAGACATCTCATCCAAGATGTCTCTCATGGACTCCCTTATCCGACCCATTGCTCTATGTGGTTCAGAGATCTGGGGGCCCTCCTTGTTAGAATCTGGTTGGGCCTCAGTTGAGAGGGAAAACTAAAGATGTTTTCCCAAATTCACATTTTGACATCTTTAGGTACAATTTCTCCTTTTTCAAAATATCTAAGACTTTCTTAACAAGCTCTACATGATTCTTCCAATTTTTACTGAAGATTAATATATCATCTAAGTACAAAATCATCTATGAATGGCCTAAATACATCATTCATAACCGCATGAAAGTAGCGGGAGCATTGCAAAGCCCAAAGGGCATAACCAATGATTCAAATAAACCTTTTTTTTGTTTTAAAAGCAGTTTTCCAAATAATCACTTGATGATAACCACTTCTTAAGTCTAACTTAGTAAAATCGGTTGCATTTTTTAATTAATCCAACAAATCATCAATATGAGGAAGAGGGTAACTGTTCTTCGCCGTTATTTTGTTCAATGCCTGGAAATCCACACACATCCTCCATGTACCGTCTTTCTTTGATACCAACACGATGGGTGATCCACATGGAGAGGTACTTGGTCAGATGACTCCTTTCTCTAGCAACTCCTGAACTTGCTTCTTTATTTCATCATTCTCAATCATCGATAACCTATACATACATGCCAATATTTGGAAGAGGTGCATCTTGCTACAACTAAATCTCATGTTGTATCTCTCTCCTTAGAGGTAATCCTTGTGGTTCTTGAAACACTTCATCATAATTAGAAATAATCTTAACTAATTCATTTATATGTTTAGGATCACACCCTTTGAGAACTTTGGATTTATCGTCGTCCTTAGATTTTACAACTACGAGTACAAAATTCTTGCTTGCAACTAGTGAACGTCCTTTTCATTTGCAAAAAAGCTTGATTTACAAGCCTCTTCATTTGTTTTGTAGTAACAAAATTCTTGATTTACAAGGCTTTTCATTTGTCTTGCAGTAACAAGAGACAAGTTAGTCTTCACACGATGGGCTCTTACAGTATACTCAATCCCATCTTGTAATAGATAACCAGGTATGCGATTGTAATAATAATATATAAAATATGAATAATTGATAAAAAATATGATGATTACAATTGAGAATGAGGGCTTGTTTATATACCCACACCATTAGACATGTCTTTTTGAGAACATGTCCTTTCATTATTAATAATTACTATTTACTAATTAATTATTATGTTATGAACATCTATTTATATATATTTATGTTCATAACATTGCCTTCCTTTTAAAAATGCTTTGTCCTCAAAGCATTGGTAACGATGGGTGTAATTGATGAAAATGTTCTGATTCCCATGCTGCATCTTCCTCTGGAAGGGTTTTTCCCTTTGATAAGATATTCTTTGATTATGCGAGATCGTAACTTCTTTTCTCTAGAGGCAATAATGGCTTCTGGTTCTAAAATTATTCTGCCTTCTTTGTCCAACAGGGGAAGTAAAGTTTGCACCTTTTTGCGTTGTCCAACAACTTTTTTTAGACATGATACATGAAAAACGTTGTGGATACGACTTTTATCTGGTAAGTCCAATCCATAAGCGACGTGACTAATTTTTCTGTTAATTTGATATGGTCCGTAATATTTCGGGGCTAACTTATTCTTTCCTTGTTGTTTAAGTGATAATTGTTTGTATGGTTGAAGTCTCACAAATACCCATTCTCCAACTTTGAATTCTCTTTTTGTTCGGTGTTGATCAACTTGTTGCTTCATTCTATTTCTTGCTATAACCAAGTTTTCCTTGAGAATTTGCACGACTTTTTGACTTTCATCTAAAAGCTCTTTTACTGATGCGACTTTTGTTTGAGTTGTGGCTAACTCTTTCCATGATGGTGGTTGATATCCATAAAGAGCTTGAAATGGTGTCATTTTAGCTGATGTGTGATATGTGGAGTTATACCACCATTCGGCGAGGTGCAACCATTGAAGCCATTTATTTTGCTTATCAGTGACAAAGCAATGAAGGTAAGTTTCTAAGCACTTGTTGACAATTTCTGTTTGTGGATGATAAGCTGAGCTCATATTAAGAGACGTCCCGATTTGTTTGCAAAACTCTCTCCAAAAGTTTCCTTTAAATTTGGCGTCTCTATCACTGACGATCACTTTGGGAAAACCATGTAATTTATAAAT
>ML794810.1:39610-50581 GCA_009831015.1 Picea engelmannii | reverse complement strand
TTTTTGGGATGGTTGGATTTGAGGAGATTCGCCCTTGGAGCCTAGTTGAATATCTTGAAGGCAATCCAAGTGAAGGGTTTCTTGTGAGGCATATGTTTTGGAGCCAATATTGCTGAATACAAATGTTGGAATTTACTTGCATCAAATGTGTCATGAAGGGCTAAATATGGGTAGCATTGTTTCTTTACTTAGAAGAATTGATTTGTGGTTCATTTTCCTTCTAAATGTCTTTGTTGTTTATTGCTAGAACTATCAATGAATGTCTTGCTTCTTCATTAAGAATTGGCTTCAATTTACATCATCTAGTTGTAGATTTTCCCTCTTGCATATTCTAAGTTACTCCTTCATTTGGGTTCCTTTGGAGCATTTTCTGCATTAGTGCACATCAAGATAGGATTGTGGTAGCTTGCTTATTCCAGCTCCATCCTCTCCTAATCACATAAGAAAACAATCCTCCTAGTTTTACCCTTTGACTCCACTTTTCCAATGGACTGGCACTAGTCTTGACCCACCCATCACCCTATTTATAAACTCTATTCTATAATTGCTGTTTTGCTAAAGTTAAACTCTTAATTTCATATTGAACTTCCATCGCATGTCTTTAGCAATCCTATTCTATGGATACCCCGCTTGTGCTGGAGGAGAGCTAGCCAAAAGAGTGTGAGGGAGCTATTGTGCTGACAGTGGGTAGTCCCTATTAGTTCCTCCGAGGTCTTATCTGTGCTTTAGGATTTTATCATTAGAAGTGAGGGTTTAGGTGGTAATAGACGACATGAGATGATATGAGTTATGAAGCATTGAGCAAAATTGTCTTATTGTGAAAAAGTCAGACCACCTTAATTCAATTTTTTGCAAAATTGTGTGGCCACAACCTTTGTCATTTGGGAAATGATAAGGTTCCAGACCTAAGATTCTCTTCAATATAATGGGATCTTCACTTAGCTTCTCACGTTGATATCGTCCTTGGTTAGTTCGTTGAATCATACGATGATTTTTATAAGTAGGATGACAATAAGGCATCCTTATATCTTGTGTCTTGTTATTGGAAACTTCATCTTTTGATACCTTTGTTGATAAGATGTCAATATAAGCATCTTTCTGATTTTTGATGTCAATTGGATCTGTATTGATTCCTTTACATTTGATGACTGTTGTCGCTGCCTAATCCGCACCTCGGGTCATGTGAAAGAAATCTTCAGTTCACTGGGTGTAGCCTTGGGGGCGAGTCTTGAGTCGGGTTACTGTCACCAAACACTCGAATCCTCCGTCTAGGCCAACTCCTAGCGAAGCCAAGTGGGGTAGTCCTTAATAAAATAAGCAAAGGCTGAGTAAGTTAAATTCAAGAAATCTAGGAGTTAATATTGAAGCAAAGCAGATAACTTTATTCTAGTAGCATAAATGACAACATCAACTAAATGCTAATGAGATAAGATAACACAATGAAATACTTCCAAAAGCTGAAATGATAGTGTAAATACCAGTGCCAAAGATGTAGCTGCAAGATAAAAGTTGTAGATTGCTCTTGGTAAATTTTAATTAATTAAGTGGTTTCGCTTGGATTGCAGTTAGATTAATTAAGTGAGAAGGATAGATATGTGATCTGATCCACTTGTGAATGCCAAAATTGTAAGCTTGAGCTAAAATAGAAAGATTATCTAATTACTAAGACTAATCTAACATTAGTCACTTTTTAACTATTGTTACTCAAGTGGGTACAAGCAAAAATACACGGACTTCCAACAGGGCGAGATTTAATCTCTAGGCCGCCCCTTGAACTCCCATGCAATCAGCATGTATTGACCCCTGTATTGAGAAAAAATAGAAAAAAGTTGTCTAATTAAACTACTCCGCACTATTCAAAATTTGTTCTGTTTGCCGAGATCGAGCTAGACTCGCGGGGCAGAGATCATAATAAGATTTTGACGGGGAAGGTTAGTTACTCTTTGCAAGAAAAATAAAACTTCTTGAAAAGAACTATGAAATGAGAACTAGATAATTGATCTAAAAGTTACGTTCTAACTATTGCCCGAGGGAAAAACTGAAAACAGATGTTTTGCAGATTATCTTGGTTTATTTTAGTTAGTTTTATCTTGCTTAATTAGAGAAAATTAGACAAAGGAAAAAAAGACAAAAAATGACACAATCCCCCCGGGGTAGGGGGGATGAGAGGGCTAGTGGGTTATCTCACTTAGCTCCTTTAAGTTACAATCTTTGAAAATAAACATTTGTAGTCCTTTTATAATTTAAGAACCCAGTCAAACTTATAGATACCGAGAAAGAATGAAGAGGATGAAGAGGAGGTGCCCTAGGAGGTCTTGGATGCCTTGGATCTGTGAAAATCAGGCAGAGCTTCTCTCTACCTGTTCTCAAAATGTGAAAAAACAGCAAGCAAGTTTAGTAGGAAACTTGCCCAAATCACTTTTAGAACAACCTGCCAAAGATTGTTAGTCTGGACTCTGACCCACAAATTTCTAAGTAAAAAAGGTACATGCAGGGTTAGTAAAATCAACTGGAAATCAATAATAAAATGATGTTCTCGCAACTTTTTGTTTGCTGTTAGGACAATGAGCAGTGGGCACTTAAGCTTGCCTAAAATGACAAATAAAGCTCTTATCTTGAATCTACCTTTTAGTATTAAGATCTAGCTTTGAAAATGACTAAAAGATAACTTTCTTGACTAGATCTACTTAAATGATTTATAATTGAAAGCGAGATCTATGCATGCATGCAAATGGATCTACTTTAGATTTAGATTTAAAACATAGAACTAGATTTTGCATGCAAAAAGGTAACCATAAAATATTGAATAAGAGAGAGAGAGAGAGAGAGAGAGAGAGAGAGAGAGAGAAGGCTTGAGATGCAAAACTTCTTTGGTATATGGGGTCCTTCGGTATTGTGCTGAGGGACTTTGTTTTCTAAAGCCTTAGAGCTTGTGGAAGGTTGCTCAAGGCTGATCCAACCACTTCTCCAAGGATGAGGAACTTGTAAAAGCTAAATACTTGGAAATAATCCGTTAAATGAGGTGATCCATACACAAGAAAGTCAGATAGTATGTCAATACAACCGAAAGTACATACAAATCTACAATCTCTAATGTAAGAATGCAATAAGATCTTAAAAGTTGATTAGCGTAAAAGATTCTATCCTACTGGGTGATAACACCCCTTCAAAGGCCAAAATAACGAAAATACATGCAATAATTAAGCCTATGGTTACCTCATGTATTAAGCACTAAACAAAATAACATCCACACAACATGTACACAACACCGACATGACGTCCAAAGTCTTTCTTTTATTCCAAAATAGTATTACAATAGAAGTACACTCAAGCTGGCCCAAACTCTCATTAACCAAATGAGGAGGGGTTGACTTGTTTAAATAATAAAGGGACACATTCTCCAATGTGAGGGGCACATTTCCCAAGGGAGGACGAGTGCCATGTGTGAGGAGAAGTGAGCCACCACTCAAGCAAATCAAGAGAGAAGGCGACACAACTCCAAGCAAAGAGAAAGAGGTAGCGACACATCTCAAGAGGGAAGGTGCGCACCTCCTTGGGATTGACGCCCTCAAGGAGAGTGCGCCACCTCTCAAGAGAGAGGGCACACTTCTCCTTAGGATCTCCATCAACCTTACTCAACTTGCCACTAACTCTCCCCTAACTTGCCACAAGTGCCACTATCCACTAGTGAGGTATAGTGGATTGGAGACAAGCTAAAAACATATCCCTGACATGTTTCCTTAAAAATAGGGAGAGAATTAAATCACCTTTTTGAGGAAATAATTGATTTTTATGGGTAAAAATCAATTATTTTTCTTGAAAAGGGGGTATTCTGAGTTAGAAAATAACACTCCCCTAGGTGTTTAACATCTTTAAAGAATTACTTGAATTTACAAGGTAAAATGTCGCTTTAACTAGATATTTTACGTTAAAAAACTCCTAGAAGGACCTAATGCATGTCCATAAGACTTAGGACTAATGACTAGCATGGTAATATACATTTGACACTAGACTCGGACAAAAGACACTAAGGCACTGCCATTAGGACACACTCCAACTTTGGAGGTATGAGTGAAAAAACTTAGAACATTATAAGTAACCGAGGTGAGGTATAATGGACCAAGTGAAAAAAAACATTCTAGAGTATGCACTAATAACCCTGCTAGCTCATTTTATACAATTCCCCCCAGGGGGGTATGGAACATGCATAGAAGAAGAAGAAGAAGAAGAAGAAGAAGAAGAAGAAGGGGTAATGTTGCCGACATGACTTCTGTACTCTGAACTTGAACAAGTGCCTTGTTCAATGTTGTGGATCATCCTAAGTCCTTCCTGGTGCAACTAGGAGGTAACAATGACTTCTCTATATCAACGAGATCAATCATTGTTTGTTTATTGATCACTGACTCTTTGTTGGTAAGTTGCCCCAACATTTGCGATTGATTTTCATTTTTGAACTTCATTATTTGTGCAATTAAGTTTTGACTATCATTCTTGAGGTGAGAAATTTCTTCATCTTTATCACAACAACCTTGCCAAATTCTTTTTGGGTGTCCTGCAACTTTTGTATTGACTTTTGGCTATCTTCAAAGATCATTTTTGATAGATCCTTTTGGTCTTCCAATTAGGGCAGTACTAAGCAAGACTTCTTTATAACATCTTGCAATGTTATCTTCTACTTATAGGCAAATGTCAAAAACTTTTTCTTCATGTTTAAGATGACATTACCCAATGATCCATCCAGGTTGAACCTAGAATTATGTCTACGTCTTTTTCAAATATAGATGTAACGTTGAATTGGGATGTGAAAATATAATCGTTAATTCTCAATAATATATCGTTTATTTCATATTGTTTTTCATTCTTGAATTTTATCTTTTCATTTATACTCATCTCAGGAATCAATAATTGATTGGCCACATCAACATTGATGGAATTTACCTTATTTCTCAGACAAATCACAATATTAATAATTTTCCCTTCAATGGTCCCTTTTAGTTTTAATAATGCTAGAGAAGGAGTTGGAAGACCTAATTAAACTTTCCTTCCTTTTGATTAATATCTATTTTGAAACCCTTTTTTTGTTAGAAACTTCAAATACTCTTATGTCTTTCTTGACAAATACCAAGGGTCCCAAAGCTCAATTAAAACGGATGCATTTCAAATATTACTTAAGTTTCGAAGACGTAATGAACAATAGTTCATTTATTGAGGAGTATCCAACATAAGAAAGGCGATATGTTCAAATCCATATAGGACAAGTATTTACTAATCAAATAATTAATAATAGATATCATATGATTACAATGCCATGTGATGGGATACCTATATGCATTCACTAGTCATGATGGTTGATGGGCCATGTCCCTTGGTTAAGTCATGTCCTTTGGTTAGGATGTGTCACTTCATTTATTATTATTATTTATTGATGTTTATTTATATATTTATGTTCATTACAAGATGCGATGAAATATGTAAACAAAGGTTATTGAGGCCTATCTACACCAGTTTTGTTGCATACAAACACCATAGTTTCTTGTCTATAACTTTGATGAAAGTCATTGTTCTGAGCTTTAGGACAATTAGAGCTCTTTTGAGGTGATTGATGGTGTATTTTGGTGGTTGGAAAGCCACACTTTGAATTGGGCGAGGTGCAGGTTTAGAAGGGTTGGCCGACCTCCTGAACGACTATTTAAATTTATTGCTTGGCCGACCTTAGTTTAATTATACATATACAAGTTTGAGCCGACTTGTAAATATTCACATGTGGGGCCGACCCTTGTTTATATTGACAAACAAATATAAATGCAAAGTGATAGAGCATCATTTTCAGTCATTTTTATTAATGCAAATTCAAGAATATGTTTAGTGCATGGTATATGCTGGAAGCATATTTATTATAGGTGTTTCTGTCTACCCAAAGTAGCATGTTGGAAGCCTGAGAATGCCAATAATTGGAGATATATGTGCCTTCCTTAGCCTTTAACTTTCCTTTTCAGTCCTTAGCCTTTAGCTTTCCTTTTCACTCCATACATTCACCATTTGTGAGGTGCTTTAATGGAGCTCTTCTTGAAGTGGAAAGGTTTTATAACAGGTCATATGCTATACTTATCAGAGGAGCTATAGGAAGGTTATATTTGGTAGGTCTTCATTCAATTCATCACACATCTATTTGGAACTAGGGCACATTCTTGGAGACTCCTTAATGGCTTTACGAGGATCATTCATTACATATTTTTTGGAGCACTTGGAGTATTTTTTGGAGTTCTATTCTAGGCAATTGAGTTGGGTTCTATTCTAGATTGTACTCTAGATTTGGATCACTATTCTTGTCCATTGCTTTTCTTGCACTTATCTCTTCTCTATAAATCATTGTACAAGCCATGGAGGATGACTTTAGTGCTTTCTTCTTTCCCTACTTGCTTCATTATTTATCCTAGAGAGTTTGGAATTGAAAGCTAGTAGTAGAGTGCAAGCACTAGTTGAATGACTCTGCAATGATTGTTTCCAATCCTATGCGATGTGGAGAAGTTGAGGAGTCTTGGTTTCCCCGAGATTTTGAGAGTGATTGGTGTGTACCTACTTGTCCAGAAACTTGTTCTTCCGACAACCCTTGGTAATAAAGATCTATAAACTATTCTTTTGGAAACCATTATTTGTGTTCAACTGTATAAGAAATTCTATAGTTCATAGACTTGCTTTTATTGCATACTTAATAGAAAATTGTGTACTAGGAATTGAATATCTTGCATTGCTCTACTTGCTTTCCTTTTTTCATTTTTGACTCCATATAAGGCACTCGTCAATTATGTGGTTGTTTAACCCAGTGTAGTTTGACTTGGCCAAGACTCGCGAGTCTTGCCTGGCCCAAGTGCTCACCATCAAACTCGCCACTTGCCATACTTTCCAAGACTCGCCACAAACTCACCATCAAACTCCCCATATTGTTTGTGCAAAAAATTTACTATATTTAAGTTTTTTCTGTATTTCTGAGTGTTATCCACCAAGTTGCACTAGGATGGACTTGCAGTTGAGCCGCCAAAGATTGAACATTCATATGTTCAAAATCAGAGTTCAAAAGTCCAGCCGGTCAATATGAACACATTTTCGCATTTCCACCCCCCCATGGAGCATTGTAATAAAATGTTTCTAGCATGAACTTGTAAAAGAATTAGCCTCCTAAGACTAAATCACGAGTGCACATCTCTAGAGTGTTTTTTTAACTTATTAATTATTTCTCGCTTGAATTAATTTTCTAAGCGAGTTATAATTTTTGAGTTTTTTTACTCAATTCCTCCAAAGCTGGAGTGTGTACTGATGGTAAGGCCTTAGCTTGGAAAATCTAAGTCTAGTGTCTAAATGTTTATATTACCATGCTAGTCATTAATATTGAGTCATATGGAAATTGCGCTAAGTCCCCCCTAGGATTTTTTAATATTTTTAGTTAATAAAAAATTTCCCGCAAAACAAAAATTTTATTTGTAATTTAGTCATAAGTTAAAAAAGTGGTACTAGGAGGCATTATATGCCTTGGGGGTATTCGTTTTTGGATTAGGAATACCCACTTTACCTAGTTATCCACTTTGTGAGTGAAATTAGTGATTTTTAATCACTTAAAATCAATTTTACTCACAAGTGGTCAATAAAAGACATTAAAAATCAGAAAAATCAACATCCAGGGAACATGTCGGCCACATGTTTTTCCCTTGCCCATTGACCAAGGAGCATAAATGAGTTAACTTAGGGAGAAGGGCGACTCATCTAGTTGAGGTTGCGAGCTATGGGTGAGGAGGATCTTCACACATGTGAGTCACACCTCTCTTGGGGCAAGTGGTGCGAACCTCATCTCACACTTGGCAATGGTTGAGGGTTGGTTGAGTGAGGTGGTTCCCTTGAGCAAGGTGTCACCTCCTCCCTCCTCCTTCCTTTGCAAGTGGCAAGTGAAACCTCATACATGGCGAGTTCAACTCTACCAAGTGGCTCGCCCCCCTCTCTTGGAAGCTCACGCCCCTTTGGCTTTATAAGCAGGGTCGACCTCTCCTCTCAACTAGTTGGAGCTTGGTAAATTGATGCGTGTAGTTTTATTGTAATCTATCATTCTCATTGGAATAAAAAGGCTTTGGAGGCTATTACATGGTGTAAAGCATTGTTGTGTGGATCTTCTATGTTGAATTTTGTATCAGGTATACTCTTTCTTAGTGAATTTTGCATTTAAATTGTTAAGATTTGGCCTTGGAAGGGGAGCTATCTCCCACTAGGATAGGAATTGAAAAGCTTGTTTGCTTGATAATCCTATTGTTCATGTATGTTAGATAATTTTGAATTGCATGATATATTTAGCTTAATCTTCATGCTTTCATGCTCTTATATTATGTGGCACCAAAATATTTAACTACCATTTGCAACAAGTCTTTAAGTTTTGCAGGATATCTCACTTGAAGGATAGGTTGAGCAAGTTAGCATCCTCCTTTCTTCAAGATTGTGGTGAACAACATAGTGCCTCAGTTTTCCATCAAAGAGGAAACTCCATTGCCCAAAGCAATCCAAGGGATCAAACACTTTCTATCTCTCTTTCTCTCACAAATTCAAAATATTCTTTTGGTTACTTTCCAATACATTTTAGATCTATCTTCTTGCAAGTTTAATTCATAAGTAGATCTAATTTGTAGTAGCATATGTTTAGATCGTAGCTTAGCATTACAATTTTCATTTGTAAAAGCAAGATCTAATAGGAAAGTCTCTTTTTGCAAATTATTTTTTAGCAAAATCTAAAGGCTTAAAAAGAGATTTACTATATTGAGCTTCATTTTCTATTTGGCAATTATAAGTGCTTTTAATTTGCTGCTCTAAAACAGCAGTCAAAGATCCCAAGGAAGCAAGCTTTCTTGCTTGTTTTCCTTAGTTCATTTTGCTAGTTTTTCATAGCTTTAACTAAGAATTTTTTCTGGGTTTTTCTACTAACATTCAAAGACACTTTTAAAGTGTTTTTGGGCATTTTTTGTCTTTGTTTGCTTGCTGTTTTGTGCACATTTGCGAACAAACAAGAGAAAACTCTGCCCAATTTTGGCAGAATTAGAGCTTTCGGGACCCCCAAAAGCACCTCATACTTCAATAAATCATTTGAAACTTGTAAGCTTGGTGGTCTTGTCCTGTATAAGGGACCACAAGCCTCCCAAAAAGAGGTCTTTGTAACTGAAG
The DNA here is from genome assembly GCA_009831015.1 of Picea engelmannii. Taxonomy (NCBI): domain Eukaryota; kingdom Viridiplantae; phylum Streptophyta; class Pinopsida; order Pinales; family Pinaceae; genus Picea; species Picea engelmannii. The sequence continues at coordinate 41,386 of ML794810.1, read as the reverse complement.
TAATAAAATTAGTGGGCTACCCAGTGCCCAGTTTTCCTCCCCCCAAGTGGATTTGTGTCTTGTGGTGTGCTTGTTCCATTTGCTTCAAATCTTTCACATTTGCAACTCTCACCTAAAAGAAAGATAAAATCTATCCTAAAATTTATCACAAGCACCACAAAACTTAGATTCGATTTCAATTTCTAGTTAGCTTAGTTAGTTTCAGTTTTTAGATTAATTTAGTTAGATACATTTGCTAGATTAGATTTACTTTCTGCAATTTACCTCCCGCATTTCAATTTGGCAAATAAACCTTTCCCCTTAGCTCCCCGGTGTATGCTCTGAACCCTTGCGAGCCTAGCTCGACCCGGGGAACTCATCAAAACTGGTGCTGGTCAACGTGGAGTAGTTTAATTAGTGAAATATTTAAGATTCTATTGCTTGTTTGGAAACACAAGAGGGTTTGTGTAAGAAATCCGGCGGGAACTTTGAGATTTAGGTTCTCCTCATTGGATCTCCCACATTCCCTTGAGCTTGCGTGCAAAGTCAGAGGGATACTCTCCCTGTTGGACATTCGGCAAACTCAACCTCCAATCTAAGGGATAGCCTCTTAGAGGCCACATCTAGATTAGATTTATTTTTTTGCAACACTTAGCACACATTGCACATACGGTGGCTTGCAAACACAAGAGTCACTTTCACAATAAACATTAATCAATTCTAATCGAAATCTTACAAGGACAATTCACACAACAGTCTTCAGTTCAACATCATTACATACATCTCTCAACTTTTGGCACTGGTCTAATCAGATTTACATCTCAAGTCATTTACTTTTAAGCCATTTTACTTCAAGTATTTACATTGCAAGTATTTCCTTTGAAGTATCTTATTGATGTTTGTATTTCTTTTGCTTTATTATTATTGAATGTATCTTTGGATAAGTGAATGAATCATATGCTGCTAGTGTAGATTAATATTTGTCATATTGTTCTTGTTGCAATAAACTCATAGAATACTATTTGTGCTTAGATTTAGTTTTGAGCCTCAATTTATTTTCTTTAGGGACTACCCCCCTTGGCTTCCCTAGGAGTTGGCCTAGACGGAGGAGTCGAGGATTAGGTGACAACACCAGTATAAGAGGCTTCTCTCTTGCAAGAAAGTACAAGTTTGAATCTGCCTCGCTCCACTAGAAGCCCATCTCTCTCAAGTAGTTGTCAATCCTCGAGTACCAAGCTCGAGGTGCCTGCTTGAGCCCATACAAGGCTCTCCTCAATTTGCACACATGCGTCTCTTTGTTGCCAACCTCAAATCCCTGAGGCTGTTCAACATATACCTCCTCCTCAACAACTCCATTGAGGAAGGTGGTCTTCACGTCCATCTGATGAACGTTCTAGCCCTTCTTTGTTGCTAATGATCAGAACGTTCTAGCCCTTCTTTGCTGCTAATGAAATGACTGCTCAGATTGAAGAATACCTGGCCACAAGAGCGAAAGTCTCCTCATAGTCAACTCCGTCTCGCTGTGAAAATCCCTTGTCCACAAAGCGGGCTTTGTACTTGTCCACACTTCCATCTGCTGCATGCTTAACTTTGTAGATCCACTTGGATCCTACCACCTTTTCATCCTCTGGTCTCTGAACTAACTCCCATACATCATTTTTCATAATGGAGGCATATTCCTCCATCATGGCCTCCTGCCACACTTTATGCTGTGCAACATCCTCATAAATGGAAGGCTCAACATCAATGAGCTGAGTCATCAATGCCATATATCCAAGTCTCTCTGGTGGTTTGCTT
>ML794809.1:286213-302054 GCA_009831015.1 Picea engelmannii | reverse complement strand
AAATTCTCAAAACCTCTCCTTAGGATTTGAAGTCTAGCAATATTCAGCTTATTGTTCTTTGAGATGCATTTTATAGAATATATCATGCTTCCTTTGACTTGGTTATTGTTGCAATTATATGGAAAATGGACTCTTGCATGGGTTGTCAAATGTAAAAGAGTGTATTTTAGTGATTTTTTCCATCTTCTTCCAAGAAATATTTTTAAGCATATGTCCATGTATTGTACGTGGCTTGGTCATTTGACACTATGTATCTAGTTTTGACAAGAATCCATAAATTTGAAGGGATTTGAGGCCAAGTAAGGTTGACGATGGGTGATCTATAAACTATCATGGATATTCCATTGGAATATTTCATCACAACAAATCTTAAAATATTCAGTAATCTCTTTATTATGCAATATTTTTACTTTAGATCCATATTTATTATTGCTATCTTAGCACAAAAAAATAATGAAATAGTTTGAAACTAAAATTAAAGACGCTAAGAAAATAACACACCATCCACAAAATCATAACAACATGTACCCTATGAAAACCCAATATGGGAAAAACAACTAGAAGTTGAGGCCTATGCATTGCTCTTTTATTCTCAGTTATGAAATGAAAATGAAAGAAAGTGCACTCACTATAGTTTAAATGGACATTATGGCCTATATGGATACTACATGATCTTCTACTTCCTTTGTTCTGCTTCAATATCCCACTCCCAATGCTCAATTTAGTATGGAACAATACCCAATATAATAGAAATGGAAACCCTTACTTTCCTAGAAGCCCAATATTTAATATGGCCTAATAGTCATTTAGGGTTAGGATTAGGGTTTTTGCATACCTCTAATCCAAATTAGGGTTAGGGTTTTGGATCCTTAAGAATATTATTGAAATTGCACATGTGTGAGTAATGTGATTTGAGATGGAATCCACATTGTATCATGGTGGTCAATAGGATAGATCAACTTATGGGAGGCATAACTTTTACATAGAAACTCTAATTGAGGTAATCTTCACGTTGTTGGAAATATCTAGATGTGTAGAATAGTGTTGAGAGGCTAGAATTTTGACCCCAAAAACAGTTATTTAAGGCATCAAACACGATCTAAAAGTTTTTGAATCTCAAATCACAAAAGTGAGACATATCACTAAAATGGTCCCTACAAGCTAATAGATACAATGTTTCCACCTAGAAAGTACCAAAATAGATGACAAATTATACAACGATTCATTTTGGACCATACCTCCCCATTTAGGGAGGCATTTGGTCCCCAAAATATTTTACTGAAGTAGATAAGGAAATTTTTCCTCTACCTTGAACTCCTTGGAATACCATTTGGATTTACCTAGAAGTTATTCTTTTAACCCAACCTAACGAAGTTCATGCTACTATTGTCTGGTTATTCTAGACTTCTTCTAGAAAATCTTATCTTCTACTAAATTTGCCTAAGATTCTAGTGTTAATTCCTCTATGATAGAAAAGACTTGATCAATAGTTTCCTAGTCCAACATGGAAGGCTCGTAAAGTTTTAGATTTTCCACACTCACTAGTAAGTAAACGTGCATATATGGGAGTAGATTGATTATATAGGCATTATCACATACCTTATCCAACACTTAAAAAGGGCCATATCATAGAGCCTTGGTATTCTTGCTAGGATAATGTATTCTTTCTTTGTTCAAATGCAACTATACTCTATCTGCCACCTTGAATGTCTTCTCAATTCTATTTTGATCCTGCATGGCCTTGTACTTTTCCTATGACTTCTTTAATGTATCTTATACTTGAAAATGGATATGTGTGATCATATCAATGAAATTTTCAACCTTCAATGCTTCTCCTATGGTGTCTTTCCTCACTCCTCCTTGTTGTCCATATTCAACATCTAAGGGTGAATGTGAAAAATGAAAGCAAGTTTAAAAACGAGACTTACTAGTAGAAGTGTGGATTTATTTATTATAAGAGAGCTAATGTAAATAAAATTTCCATCCCTAGTTCTTGGATGCTTCATATTATAACCCCTTAAAATATGAATCAATGTCATGTTCACTACTTCTTTTTTCCCATCTATCTTTGGATGGAAAACTATCGATCTCTTTAACTTGGTGTCTATATACACCTCTAAGTGTAGAAATTCTTATAGAATATTTATTGTAAAGGATTCTTAGAATATGTAAGAGATAATGCTTCTACCAAGGTGACCAAGAGAGAATATTCCAACAAGGTGGAAGAAATTTGTTTGAGAGGGAGACACTGCCAACACGAAGCAACGATTGTATAAGGCACAACTTTCGTGTAAGATAATTGTTTTTTTTCTAGTGGTGCACAAAGTTTGGTTGTTGCAAGAAACTTCTATTGGTGGATATTTCCAATAGTGAAAGGATTTGGGTGACATTGGTGCATGTAATAAGGAAGGAAATAATTCTTTGTATGGTGTTAGTTTGGTGTGGAAAATAAAAACAATTCGCAGTATTAGGATGGAGCTCCACTTTCGAAGAGATGAGAAGATGAGCTACTCACAATCACAGTGAGAAGAGGTATATTGTTGTATAAAGCTATATGTTGTTTCTTATGTGTGGGATGATTTTGGCTTATGATTAGGAGTTGATCAACATTGAAATGTGTTTTGGCTTGATGGGTGATGGCTAGCCTATTGGTCATTAGGAGATATATGGGTAGATGGTAAAAATGTCTTTGAAGTTCGAGTAATGTTTAGAATTTTTTGTTTTTGGAATCTATGAAAAAATTATTGAGCCATATTGAGCTTAGCTAAATCAATATGGAAAATATTTATTTTGTTAGAAGTCGTGACTCTAACAAATGATACGTGAAGCATGGAGATCCAAAATGAAGATTGAACAAAGATGTCGAACATGAAAATGAAGACACCCATAAAGTGCATTACTCCATAGAAGAAATTCTACATATTGTTGCATTTAATAAGGGCAGGTATGTCTATTTTTTATTTGGTCAATGCATATGGGTGTGATTTCACAAGTATGTCTACTGAAAATTTTGTTTCGCGGCTTGGGTGGTTATCACATTCAAATTGTGTGGAGTATTTTAAAGGTATCAAGGGGTCATAAAGATATAAGACAGTATTGGTAAATAGTGAAATGATGAAAAAGATGAGAGTGAAAGTTCATTTTTGTCAAGTACTTTATTAATTAAGACACGATAAAGTGTTTTTTGGGTATATGATTGGTGTCAAGGAGTGGTGTTAACCTTGGTGTTGTTGTAAATAATTTTGAATGTTTGTTGTACCTGAATTGAAATGATGTAATGATGAATATGTCTTTTTGTTAGAAACAGAGAGTGCATGATTGATTGTACCTGAAACCCTTAGAGTTTTTGGTCCAAGTTGTAAATCTTAGCCATAGGCAAGTTGATTTTCCCAGGTGTTTTGTAAAACTTGTTATTCATACCTACATACATTTGTGTGGTAGCACATATAGTATTGTAGAGTGTATCCCTCTTATGCATAGAGAGTATGTGGCATCAAGTTATGGAATAAACCACTTGGATAGGTACAAGGGTGACAACTATACTTGTATGCTAGCTTGATGTTGAATCGCGGAAGTTGAATATTTGATTAAAGGGAGTGTGTGATATTTATATGTATAAATTCCAGACATTAAGTGGCCAACTTGAGGGATCATAAGCTTGTGAGATGAAAGAAAAGAATATGCAGGATCAAAGCCTAATATAATATCTATGTGTTGATGAAAACAACTTCAAAACAATCACAAAATTAATCAACTTCAAGACTATGTCTCTTAGATCAAGGATCAAGATGGAAATTGTTAAAACACAATACACAACAACATTCTACAACTAATGGTTACTGTTGTGACCGGTACCCCATTCCAAGTCTATTAATTTTATCTATTCGAGAGAAATTGTACTTGGAAATGAGGATGTATTTTGTGATAATAAAATGACACCAAACACACCAAAAAATGATGGTATGATTCTCTGAATATTGTTTCTCATCTAATGGTGAATCACTGAGTTAGAATTTCAATTCAAGTACATAATTTTTACTAGAAAATATTATGTTTTAGTTCACTTGATAAATTATATTACATAAACCCTCATGGAAAGATATATGCAATCAAAATAAAGAACTAATTGATGAAGAAAAGATTATTTACATGAGCAAATTTCCAGTCAATGAGGAATTAAATGCTAAGTATGTGTAGAAATGTAGCTCTTAACAATCTATTGTTTATATGGTATTTTGTTCCTATTCATGACCAAGGAATGGCAATGAAGCATGTTGATCTTAATCGTGTAGAAAAATGGTTTTTCAATCAACACAGAATCAGTTTAAATTGCACTCGGAAATTAATTAAACTCACACAACATTGATGAAATTACAACTTCAAACCAATAACATTCACACTACTAGATAACATTATCTCTTCTATAGGAATGAAATTAAAAAAGAAACTACAAGGATGCAATCAAATAAAACCATACTATCATAAATGCACAAATAAAATATAACTAAGGAATTACTTCTGAGATGAAGGGGGATATCTAAACTCAAAAGCACGCTTGTCACACACCTACAAACTCAGGAGATTAGTAATTGAATATTCATAGAAATTGGTCCTTTTATTTCATCATAAAAGAACGTACAATATCTAAAAGTGAGTCTCAGTCTTTCCCTTCTCTATCTCTACCTATATTCCTTCATGATATGATATCTCTCCTTACATTTATACATATATATTACATCTCATAGAAGGGAAGTGGTTACAACCAAATGAGACCAAATCCCAAATACATGGATCTACAACCAACACAAATTGGATTAATGAAATGGAGCTTAACTAATGGCTGCTAGATCTATTTGAATAACATAGAATCATAACAACATCATCCTTGACAAAACCCATATTCCCAAATTCGCCCACAGGAGATGCAACCATCCCGAACATTGAGGCGTTACTGGAATTCAAGGAATTATCGTATTTCTAGGAAAATCCATCTTGAATATTCGCCCATATTTCCTTGTTCATACTTTTTTGGGGGAAATATGCCCACACCATACTCAAATTATCATGTTCTACACAAAACCCACATCTTGGATTTGCCAAATTCATCTTCATCTATTCAGAAATGTTGTGGAAAAACTTCTTATAGAAACAGGATACTACAAGAATTCAGGTAGAAGATATGTGTTGCAGAAACAAATATAGTAATAAAATTAACTTATAACAATTTGAATCTATCCTATCCATTAAAACACAGTAAATGAAACATTATGCTAAAATGATTACCTCTTGAATCAGAATAACACTTTAATGTCAAAATGGTAGGTATGGAATCACCAAGGGGTAAAAAAATGGGTGAATGATAGGAAATATGGTAAAAATGGGGTCCTTTCGACAACACCAAGTTTGAAACAATAGGGACCATACATCTCCCCCACGCATGAGTATTTGTATGTCCTCATGTAAAAATTGAATCTTTTGCCCATCTGCAAAACCGTTTCCTTAAAATTGTTGATACCTTTTGTTATCCCCAATTTCTAGGGAAAACTAAGGAGATGATGTCTCGAGTCCCTCGGGTTGCATACATGGAGTACCGAGAGGCATATGATCAGTAAGGCGGCCCTATCATACCACACATCACTATGCTATCAACGGTAGTAGCATCCACCACACCCATCTTGGCCCGTAGAGGACACCAAGTCTTGATTCATGAGGTAACAAGTCTAGTATCGTGGTAAGTGTCATTTTAATATCTAAAGCATTTGAACATGTTGCAAAAGATATTTTCTTGAGTTTGAAAACATGTGCTTGGAAATTATACTTTTTTCCTTATTTCACCTTGGTGGATGACATGGTTTCCTAGTAAGTGACCACCCTCAAGGAAAGGGTTGCTACAGGGGATCTCCTCGAAGGGTTATTATACCATTCTCGCTCATAATTACCACTTTCAATCACATCCTCCCCTTTGTTTCCCAATATTTTAGGTTTTTGAGCTTATTGACCCAAGAAGGGCATGTACCTCATTTCATGGGAAGAAGGGGCCACTAGGCTTGGAGGTTCCCTAGAAAAAAACACCATGCAATAAAGGCTCGCCCTAGGATCCCAAGAACAATGAAACACCTCCTCCAAAGAAAATGAGGGACCCATAATATAAATTACTAATTTATCAATCATTCTTTCCAAGGTAGAGTGTTTGTAGGATATGCATTTCCTTTTAGTACCCCTTATTTCCTTCAACTTGGAAAAGCATGCAAACCAAGGTAGAGTGTATGTGGGATATGAATTTCCTTTTTAGTACCCCTTATTGTCTTCAACTTGGGATCACATGAAAAATAAATAATAAAGGGCTTGGAAAAATATGCTTTAAAAAAAAAAAAAGAGGAAAAGGATGTAGCTAGCCCTCAACAAAGGCACCCATAAATGACAATATGAGCAGTATGTCATGAAACCCCATACCTAGAAGTCTAACCCCATCCACCTCACATTCACTACATGACCTAGATAGGACTCTCCTTTGGAACATACCCTACTTAATGAATTGGTTCACCCAATAGGTCACAATGACAACCCTCCCATACTTAAATTTGGCAAGTTGTATATTGTCTTTGAGCATTTGTTTATTTTGAAAAGGGGGTATTTGATGCACACGTTCAGGTGGTTCTTTTATTAGATATGGATTACTTGGCATGATATTGTGACTTGTGGACCCTTTGAGGTCAAATCTGTTTGTCTTTGCAAGGGCTTGATAGGTGGAAGTATTTTCATGAAGGCACAAGGTCTCTTTGATCTTCATTTGGGGCATGAAGCCCACATGTTGGATGATGCATCCCCTCTCTTTGGACACATGGTAGAGCTAACGTTACCTTTGGAGGAACTTATATACCATGAGGATATCACACTCCAGCCTCTTGCACCCAAACATTGGCCTTTGGAGGCCTAAAACATCACACTTGATGCCCTAGACGTCACATGGGATGGAGTCTTGATGGGAGTTTCATGGCTCATGGTGGTTTATCTTGGTTTGATGGATAGAAGGACACTTGGTACGTTCTAGACCAATTTTTTTCATGATTCATGGCCTTTGGACACCCCACGCCCTTCATCAAAGGCTCAACGTCTCTCTTAGATGCCCTATGTCACCCTTTAGGGAATGCCGTTACCCCTAAAGAGGAGTTTACTTTATGAATTTCTAATTTTAATTTGTAAAGTTCAAATAGAGAAGGTCAAACTCATCGATTTGTTGTTGACATTTTGAATTATGGGAAAAAGGGTTTTAGGTGACCTCATAAAAATGGAGGTCAACCCTTTGTCATTTGGATCATAACTCACTTGAGAATTGTATAGTGTATGGCTGGAATTTTCACCCTACTTGGGAATTTTTGTCTATCTCTCTCTTGAACACTTCTTTGTGATTCTAGTACTTGTCTATTGGTGAATAAAGTGAGGCACTATCTCTTGGAATGTTTTTTCTTGGTATTTTGGTGGAATATGATTGAGAAGAAAGGGTTTCTTCATGCTTTTTCTTGGAATTGGTAAGGAATTTCTGCATTAATTGTTTTTTTCTTCTTGTTTCAAGATAAATTTGTCTAAACCCTTGGAGGATTATAAAGGAATACACCCTCCATCAAGTCTACTTGTTATCATTGAATAAACTATATTTTATGCAAAGGTTTCGTGGAGAAGTAAAAAGGCTTACACCCTCCTAGATTTACCTTGCTAGTTTAGTTTGATCTAGGGAGTAAAAAGTCTTACAGCCATAGAGAAGTAACAAAACTAGCTATTACAAAAGAGACTCCATTTCCTAATTGATTAAGAACTATTCTAAATTTCATTGGAGATATAAAATTGTTACATTGATATACATGAATTGTTGAGATATTGCAATTGTCTAAGTTGGAATTGAATCCACTTGTTATAAGCTTGTTTGTGCCCTAAGGGCATCTTGACTAGCCTAATATGCTCAAATGTGGTTCAAAGGACTACCCGATAATCATTTGGCATCTTATGATGATTTCGCAAAGTTTCTCAAAATAAGATGGTAAACAAAGCAAGACAACGAAATGTTATTAACTCAGTTCAATCAAATCAAGAAGAAGGAAAATGAAACAGTGAAGGAGTTTTATACTAGATTTGATAAATTGTATGATCAGATCCTAGTTGAGATGCATCCACCAACAACAGTTGTTTGAGTCCTCTACATGAATTCTTTTGAAGGATAAAACACCTGACACTTTGGAAAAGGCCAAAGAATATAGTGCATAGATCAACAAAATCTTATCGTCCTAAAGATTGAACCTTTTCAGTTTCCACGGGCCAATGTAGAAGTAAATACAAATACCTCTACAAATGTTGAGCTAGACCCAATCACTCTCTTTCCCAGAATTTCAATCAAATGAATACTCAGTGTATCCAGAGTCAAAATCAGATCATGAATAGGTTGACAATGTTAGAAAGAAACTAGTCTTCCCTGAGACCTCAGGTTTTCAGACAACCAAATGCAGGTTGGAAGGAAAGGCCTAAACACAAAGAAAAATCTCTCAACACTTTGAATCTAGTTGGAATGGTCAATACAAAATAATTTCCATGGTTCTTACCCAACATTGAAGTACATCCAAAAGATGACGTCCAAGACGAACAAAGGAAGAGGGTTTAGGTTCTGCAAATCAAATGAAATTCATTGATACATTTTTTTCTCTTCAAGATGATGAGTATGTAAGCATTACACAAAAACAAATTGAGGAAGTCAGAAAGAGGGTTCCAGAAGGGGCAGGATTAGAGTGCTTAATCAACTAGATGAGAACGCTAAGAATGAGTTGAGGAAGAAGGAAATTTTAACATATGCAAGAAGAAAAAAATCTTCAACTCCTCTACCACCAACTCCAGTCCCTCCACTACAATTAAAATAGGCTTCACATCAACTGATGAAGCAAGTATCACCACCTCCTCTACCTCTAGTACATCATTTTCTCCCAAAACCCATGCCATCCGATGAAGAGGTTTGTTTAAATATAGATGTGTTGGACATGATTGGGAAGATGAATATGTCAGTACATATAGTCGAAATGTGCAAGATCCCATTTGTAAGAACATAATTCTTGAAGGAATTGAAGGTACCTGATGAGGCAGAATATCATCTCGTGATCCTAAACATTGTTTATCATGGAAAACAAAGGGAACATAACCCTCCTTTCTATGTTTCTTTCTGTGTGAATGGTCTTCGTTTGAATAAATGTTTGTTAGATTCCGAGGCTTCAAAAAATGTGATTTATTTGAAGGTCATGAAACAAATTGATTTAAAAACAACCCTCCCATATGGAAATGTATGCGGCATTGATTCAAAAAAGTGAAAGTATATGGTCTCATAGAAGATGTGGAGGTGTATTTACATGATTTCGCTCATATCAACCTCATTATGAACATAGTGGTGATTGACATTCTGTACGCTTGGGAAATAATTTTATCAAGAAGTTGGGTTTCCACCCTTGGCGGATTTCTCAGCATGGATCTCACTCATACACATATTCCCATGGGGGTGTTACTTTCAAGATTCTATATAGTTGGAAGGTAGTCAAGAAGCATGTGATGGATATAAACCACCCTAATTATCACAGTGATTGTGAGCTTGATGTGCCTCGACATATCATTGCATATGATCCATGGGATATACCCTTTGCACAAGAAGATTACATATATACATTACTTCCGAGGACACATGAATACAAGGAAAAGCTTGGAAAATTCCAAGGAAAAGAACCAAGATCTGTAGAAGAAGATAAGAAAGATAAAGAGAGAGAACAAGTTATTATAGATATGATCAAGGAAGAACCACCTTCACAATCTTACATTGAAAACATACCCTATATCAACTTTAGTGAAGGAGGCCTTGCACTCATGTGGGATAAGAAGAGGGGCGAGCCAAAGTATGATGAAAGGAATGAAGTTTTATGGTTGGGCCCTTATATGGGAGAAGGATGCCATTACCAGTTTATGGGTCTCTTCTCCAACCCTACATCAAAGTAACTTGACTTATAAAGGGCCATGGGCCCCAGGTTAGTAGGTAGGTCATTTTCTTTCCCTTGCAATTGCATTTTTTGCTTGCTCTTGATAGTTTAGTTGCATCTACTTATATTTGCATATCATATCTCGTTTCTCATTTTTCTATGCTTTCATTTTTTCTTAGTTGCTTTAAATCCTTTTCTTTCGTCATATTACATGTTATTTTAGAATTTATTGAAAAAATGCAAAAAAAATATTTTTAAAGATTAGTTGAAATTTTGAATTTTTTTTATCATCTAGACAAAGGGTTAGTGAGCCACCCTCGATATCCAACATTTTGTTTGTTTCAGTGTTTGTAGGAATAGATATCACTAGGATATGTTGAGGTTCTCATGCACTCTATAGAGAGTACATGTCCCCGAGTAGGAGCCAGTTGTTATCCCTCAGTTCTAGGGATAACTAAGAAGATGATGTCTCGAGGCCCTCAGGTTGCATACATGGAGTAGTGAGAGGTAGATGAGCAGGCAGGGTCCCTTATCATACCACACATCACCATCCAATCGATGGTAGCAACATCCACCACACCGAACTTGGCCTAGAGAGGACAACAATTATTGCTTCATGAGGTAACAAGTATGGTATCGTTGTAAGTGTCATTTTAATATATGAAGCATTTGAACATGTTGAAGGGATATTTTCTTTATTTTGAAAACATTTTCTTGGAAATTATGCTTTTTTCCTTATTTCACCTTTGTGGTTGACATGGTTTCCTAGTAAGTCGTCATCCTCAGGGAAAGGGTTTCTACTGAAGGGTATACTCGAAGGGTTATCATACCATTTTGACTCATACTTTCCACTTTCCATTACTTCTTCCCTCCATTTCCCCATCTTTTAGGTTTTCGAGATTATTGACCCAAGAAGGGCATGTACCTCATTTCATGGGAAGAAGGGGCCACTAGGCTCGGAGGTTCCATAGAAGAAAACATCATGCAATAAAGGCTCGCCCTGGGATCCCAAGAAAAATGAAATGCCTCTTCAAAAGAAAATGAGGGACCCATAAAATAAATAACTAATTGATCAATCATGCTTTCCAAGGTAGAGCGTTTGTGGGCTATGCATTTCCTTTTAGTGCCCCTTATTGACTTCAACTTGGAAAATCATGCAAACCAAAGTAGAGTGTATGTGGGCCATGCATTTCCTTTTTAGTGCCCCTTGTTTTCTTCAACTTGGGATCACGTGAAAAATAAATGATAAATGGATTGGAAAATATGCTTTAAAAAAAAACAAAAAGAGGAAAATGATGTAGCTAGCCCTCAACAAAGGCACCCACAAATGAGACAATACGAGCCCTTGTATGCCATGAAACCCCATACCTAGAAGTCTAACCCCATCCACCTCACATTCACAACATGACCTAGAGAGGACTCTCCTTGGGAACATCACCTACTTAAGGAATTGGTCCACCCAATAGGTCACCATGACAACCCTCCCATACTTAAATTTGGCAAGTTGTATAAGGTCTTTGAGCATTTGTTTATTTTGAAAAGGGAGGATTTGATGCAAATTTTATGGTGGTTATTTTATTAGATATGGCTTACTTGGCATGATATTGTGACTTATGGACCCTTGGAGGGAGAATATGTTTATCTTTGTAGGGCCTTAACAGGGGGAAGTCTTTTCATGAAGGCACAAGGTCTCTTGAATCTTCAGTTGGAGCATGAATCCCATAGGTTGGATGATGTGTCCCCTCTATTTGGACACATGGTAGAGGGAATGTTTCCATTGGAGGAAATTAGAGACCATGAAGAGATCACACTCTATCCTCTTGCACCCAAACATTGGCATTTGGAGGCCTAAAACATTACACTTGATGCCTTATACATCTCATGGGTTGGCGTTTTCATGAGGTTTTCATGGTTCATGGTGGTGTAGCTTGGTTTGGTGGAGAGAGATAGAGACACTTGACATGTATTAGAGAACTTGTTGTCATGATTCATGGCCTTTGAAGGCCCCATTCCCTTCATCAAAGGCTCAATGTCTCTCCTAGAGGCCTTATGTCACCCTTTAGGGCATGACGTCACCCCTAAAAGGGGATTTTACTTTATAAATTTCTAATTTTAATTTGTAAAGGTCAAATAGAGGAGGTCAGCCTCCATAATTTGTTGTTGTAATTTTGAATTGTGTACAAAAGGGTCTTAGGTGACCTCATATAAATAGAGGTCACCCCTTTGTCATTTGGATCATAACTCACTTGAGAATTACATAGTGTATGGCTGGAATTTTCACCCTACTTGGGAATTTTTCTCTATCTCTCTCTTCAACACTTCTTTCTGACGCTCGTACTTGTCTATTGGTGAAAAAAGTGAGGTGCTATCTCTTGGAAGAATTTTTCTTGGTATTTTGGTGGAATATGCTTGATAAGAAAGGGTTTCTTCATGCTTTTTCTTGGAATTGGTAAGGAATTTCTGCATTAATTGTGTTTTTCTTCTTGTTTCAAGCTAAATTTGTCTAAACCCTTGGAGGAGTATAAATTCATACACCCTTCATCAAGTCTACTTATTATCATTGAATAAGCTATACTTTATGCAAAGGTTTCTAGGAGGAGTAAAAAGGCTTACACCCTCCTAGATTTATTTTGCTAGTTTAGTTTTCTCTAGAGAGTAAAAAGCCTTATAGCCCTAGAGAAGTAAAAAGAATAGCTCTTACACAAGAGACTCCATTTCCAAATTTATTAAGCACTAGCATAAATTGCATTGGTATACATGAATTGTTGAAATATTGTAATTGTCTAAGTTGGAATTGATTACACTTGTTATAAGCTTGTTTGTTCCCTAAGGGCGAGTTGAATAGCCTAATAATTATCTTTGTTGTTATAAAATTTATGCTACAGCCATTAAGGCTGCAAAAAAACTCTATTTCCTACATTCTTTACTCTCTAATCTACCATTGAAATTTACTTGTGAACCTAGATTATTGTTCTACTAGTTATTGGCTATCATTTGGATGGTTTACTTGTTGATTTTTGTGGTTAGATTTTTATGTTGTAGCATTTGTTTTCTATAGCCACTTGGATGTCATAAAAAAATGTTGATAACATCATATAACAACCTCTAATCACCACCAAAGTCTTGTTCTAATCATTCAAAGTTTGACTAATCATTGCTAGCTTTATTCATGATATCTTGTACTAGATTTTGGATGGTTAAATTTTCAGCTATTGATATCTTACATTGCTGATATATATATTTCCATACTTCTGCAATTTGGGACAGCAAGGATTATTTCTTGATCCCCTTTGGTCTAAGGCTTGTATATCTACCATTTGTCTTGTTCTAGGCATGTTTAACATTGTTTTGTAGGTGCATGATACTTGGAAACCATTCTCCATCTACAAGAATCATTCTCAAAGCCTTACTCCTTCTCCAATATTTACCTATAGGGGTGTTCATATATCATTCTTACACTTTCCATATCAATCCCCCTAAGGTCACAAAAATTCTCCCCTTGTGGTGATTTCATCATCACTAAAGTGAGGGGAGTGTCTATATGAGGTGATATTGGGTAGGTACTCCCATATTTGTCACACTTCCATGGATTGGGTTTGGCTTTTCCCAAGCTACAAATTGTGTGATAACACCTTTAACAAAAATTAATGAAAATATATATATATATTAGGGCTGGGAGGCCACATGAACAAGCACATTAAGACTATAGCTTCCAAGATGAAACATCCTAATCTTAACCTGAAGCTTTTGATTTCTCAATTTGAGCTTCTTGGCCATCATATACAACCTCTGATACTTTTTGAGTGAATTCTTGTTATCTGCCTTCATCCTAGTGATTTTCTCCTAAGAGCTTATGCTAGAGTATTTTAACAATGCATTTTCATTTTTAATGTGCCTCTCCAAGATCTCCATTCTTCAAGACTTCTTTTCAACTTTCTACTAATTAATTTATTAATTGGCTCATCCTTTAAATTTTTAGTCATAAGAGGACTATCAAATCGAGCTTCTAGAATTTCGGCCCCATCTAGCTCATATATTACTAAAATTATCATAGTTTTGTCGTAGAGAGAAAAGTGTAGGGTCTAGTTACTCAATATTGGCTTAGTCGACAAGGATTAAGGACTGAAGGTGTAATGGATAAACAACTCGATGGATTTTAAATGATGTTGATGAAGTATAAACAACAGTTCAAGTGAATAATGGTTGGAGCTCATGGGAAGAACAAATAATAATTCTAAGGAAAGGATTTCGAAGGGTTG
The DNA here is from genome assembly GCA_009831015.1 of Picea engelmannii. NCBI lineage: Eukaryota > Viridiplantae > Streptophyta > Pinopsida > Pinales > Pinaceae > Picea > Picea engelmannii. Next base: position 287,797 of record ML794809.1, on the reverse strand, counting down.
TCATTCAAAATACATCAATCATAGGTAATGAGATAAGATCATGGTTCATTTTTTTTTTAATTCAAAGAGATTGTCATAGTATTGCACCCCTCAATTCAAATGAATAAATAAATTTTAAATGAATTGTCCATGTTTCAATTACCTGACTTTGCCTTGTTGGATTTTTGTAGAGCATTGCAACAATGCCAAAAATGTGGGGATATTTATATGTATAAATTTTGGGACATTAAATTTTCAATCTGGTGTTCGTAAACTTTGAGATGCAAGAAAAGTATATGCAGGATCAGAATTTGTACCTGTGATATTGAATTTTATAATGATAATTACTAATACTTGCTCTATTTTTCTTAATTGAAGGACGTTGGACTAGAAATTTTGGAACAAAATATGTATCGTGGATTGTTGCAAGAAAATCTAGGTTGAACTTGGAGCAAAATCTTGGAGCAAAATATGTACCCTTTAAAATCACACAGTTTCCATGCTGACAGGAATAGAGAACACTAGTTGAAGATGAAAAACATTTGTGCTTTCTTATTTTACACAAATTCTGAAAACTAAACGCTATATCCTGCTGAAAAATATGATTGGTTACATGTTTGTTGAAGGTTGATTGGTTGCAAAAGTATTCATCCCTACCCCCTTATGTATAATCCTATCCATGTGAATATATATTTTTTTGAAGTTGAACAAGGAGAGGAATTGTTGGATTACCAGTCATTAATGGATGTCATTAACTAATGTGAGGTTACTCACCAATAATGTCAATGAACACCATGGTACTTCAATGCATCCTATCAACCACGAATAGATGTGTTGAATTAGAGTAACTTGCAAGATCTGATAGTCAAGAGGAATTAATGCATCCCTGTTGTTGTCAGCGAGGAGACTTGTCATTAAGGCATACAAGTTCCAAGGAATTATTACAATCTATGATCTTGGAACCTAGATAAAGAGTTGGAGTCAATGGGCCAATATTTTCGGAAGGAGGGCCTTAATGAATCCCCTGTCATCCAACACAATATTAATTAAAAATAATTGATGAACTACAAATGAAATATTGAACCAACAACAATATGCATAATTTAAGTGCGAACCTTGCCAACCAAAAACTTGGTTTTCAAGAAAAGTTCATGTCTAACTGCACCAAGAATCCTAGTTTTCAAAGTTATACTTATTTTTCTCTTTACTATTTTATTTATTTATTTATTTTTCTACCCTATACTAGTCTACTTGAAAGAAAAGAAAAATTCTTTCAAGTGCTAGAATACTTCCTATGCATCCATTTACATAATAGGATATCCGTTAAACTCATATACAAATCTAAAAAGTATACCTTGATAAGTATTGATATATGAGAGACGAGTTGCTCTTATGGAGATAATGTTAAGAATAATTGAAATATAGAGTGGTATTATGGCCTAACGACTATTTGGAACCAAGTTCTGTAACATCCCGCTCTGGCACACTGAGAACACTTATTATTTGAGGACACTTGCTCGCAAGTGATCTGGACCCTTTTTGACATTAGACCTATTATATTTGATTATGATGTGATTGACAGATGACATGATGTGTTACTATTTG
>ML794809.1:260244-286113 GCA_009831015.1 Picea engelmannii | reverse complement strand
TCACTTAAATAGGATGGTTGTTCCTTTAAACCCTGCTTTAATTAATGTTATTTTAATATGGTAATTATCATATCTTGTCACTTAAATAGGATGGTTTGTCCCATTAAACACTGCTTTAATTGATGGTAATTTAATATGGTAATCATCATAACTTGTCATTTTTAAAATAGGATGGTTTATTGATATATTCTAGGTGATGAAAATTTTAAATTTAAGGGAAGGAAAATGCTATGGCCTACCAATGTCCGGGAATTATTGTCTATAGTTTCGCTATTTTAATGTATTGTTGAAATGGGAATTGTGTGTTCTTACCTTACCAACAAGATGGCAAGATCAGAGATGAAATGTGTGACCCTTTTTATTTCAATGTTGTTATAATTAGAAGGGAGATGATATGGTTATCCTGTTGTGATGTTGATGTAGTCCCTTGACTTGGTTGAGACATACTCAGTGGAATGCTCGGATTTATATGCACTAAAATACTCAGAGTTGGTAATAACGGTTGTTGTGCATTTAGTTAATGTTGAATTTGAGTTGTCGTCAGAGACCTCTTATCACACGCCATCCGTAAGGGGCGTATTGTTCTTCACTTTTACGTTGTTCTTGGTTGCTTAGGGTGTTGTGTCGGGCGAGATGTAGACACCTCCATGTTCCTCAGAACAGTCGCCGGCCCTGAGACCTTAAATGGTTAAAGACGATGGGAAACCGGGCTTGAGCGTTGCTTATGTGTCGTGGAGGTCCTAACCTTGCAGGGTAGGACGGGTGGGAGCTCAGTCGTATTTAGTGGTCAGTTTTACTTTTGTTGTGGTTGCGTCCTGTTGGTCGTCGAGTGGCGACGTAGAGTTAAGTATGTTGTTATTTCCACACACGCGCACACACCTTAAACACAAAAAAAAAAATTGCACCTGTTACCAAAATGGTTGTCATAACAAAAATTTGCACCTGTTACAAAAATTTGTCTCCTCGGCTTCCCTTGGTTTTCATGCCAAGAGGTTCTTTTGAAACCTGGACATCACACTCTGTAATGCACAAATGATATGGTGATAAACATGCCAAAAATTATTCGATCTCTGGCTATAGTATTTGATCTTCATCTGATTTGGTCCACGACTCTTTGATCTTTTTTTTCTTCTCAAAAGGACTACTATAAGAAACTTCCAGATCCTCTTCTTGTAGAATATATTCACAGATCCTCTTTTCCTCCACTTCTTTCTGAAATGCAGACTCATACATGGTGGAAATTTTGGATTGTTGACAAGGATTTGAGAAGATCCTTGTGGTGGCATGCCTTCCCTTGATCAACAAATTCTTGAGCATTTTGAAGTTCTTCTTGCTAGTCTGGAGGTCCTACTCATAAATGGATTAATATACATGGGTTCTTACTGCACCTAAAATAATTGAAACTTAATCTATTGAAGAAATGAAATGATATTAACTACAAAAATACTTCATGTACTTGAAATCCTCTTGTGATTAATACCTTTTGTCACCAAATTATTCTTTAACATGAGTTAGTATTTCCATGAATAAAAACACACTTACATAAAAGAAAAACTAAAGAACTAAACTATGACTGCCCTGATCCCTTTAGCATCTCTTTGGAAACAACGCCAAAAATGTGGGGATATTTATATTTATAAATTCTAGACATTAAATCATCATCCTGGGGGCTTGAAAGCTTGTGAGATGAAATAAAAGTATATTCAGGATCAAATCCTACTCTAATATCTATGTGCTAATGAAAAGAACTTCAAAACAATAAAAAAATTAATCCAATTCAAGACTATGACTCTTAGATCAAGGATCAAGATGGTAATTGTTAAAACATGAGACACATCAACATTATGTAACCAATGGTTACTATTGTGACGAGTACTCCATTCCAAGTCATTGTGACGAGTACTCGGAAATGAGGATGTATTATGTGCTAATAAAATGACTCCAAACACACCCAGAAATAAGGATATGATTCTCTGAAGATTTTTTATCATCTAATGGTGAATCACTAAGGTAGAATTGTAGGTCAAGTACATAATTTGTACTTGATATTACTTTGTTTTAGTTCATTTAATAAATTGGATTAAAGAAACCCTCGTTCATATATATATGCAATCAAAATATAGAACTACGTAATACAAACAAGATTCTTTACATGAGCAGTTTGTCAGTCAATGAGGAATTAAATGAAAGGTATTTGTAGTAATGCGGCTCTTAACAATATATTTTTTAAAGGGTACTCCATTCTTGTTCATGACCAAGGACTGTAAATGAAGCATATTAATCTTGATCCCGCAGAAACTAGTTTTTCAATCCACATAGCATCAAATGAAATTACAGTCAGAAATTAAATAAACTCACACAACATTGATGAAATTACAACTTCAAACCAACAACATTCACACTATTGGATAACACTATCTCTTCTACAGGAATCCAATTAAAAATGAATCTACATGGATGCAATCAAATAAAATCATACTATCATAAATGCACAAATAAAATCTAACTAAGGCGTTACTTATGATATGAAAGGATCCCTACCTTCACTCACATTCACGCATGTAACACACCTACAAACTCAGGAGATTAGTAATTGAATATGCATAGGAACCGGTCCTTCTATTTCATTATAGAACATGGTACAATATCTGAAAGTGAGTCTTAGTCCTTCCCTTCTCTATCTATATCTATATTCTTTCCTAATCTGACATCTCTCCTTGCATTTATACATATATCTTACATCTTATAGAAGGGAAGTGGTTATAAAAAAATGAGACCATATCCCAAATACATGGATCTACAACCAACACAAAATTGATTAAGGAAATGGAGGTTAAATCATGCTTGTTCGATCTATTCAAATAATATAGAATCACAACACCAACATCCTTGACAAAACCCATATTCCCAAATTCTCCCACAAGAGGCGCAACCATCTAGAACATTGAGGTGTTACTAGAATTCAAGGCATTACCATATTTCTTGGAAAATCCATCTTGAAGATCCGCCCATATTTCTATTTTCATACATTTTTGAGAAATCTATCTTAATGTAGACAAATTATCATGTTTTGAACAAAACCCATATCTTGGATTCACCAAATTCATCTTCATTTGTCTGGAAATGTCATGGAAAAACTACTTCTAGAAATAGGATGCTACAGGAATTTTGGTAGTAGATTTGTGCTACAAGAACAAATCCAGTGATCTCATCAACATACAAAAATTTGAATCCATTTTATCCATTAAAACAAAGGAAATGTGGCATTAGGATAAAATGATTACCTCTTGAATCAAAATAACACTTTAATGACAAAATGGTAGGTATGGAATCACCAAGGGATAACAAAATGGGTGAATGATAGGAAATATGATCAAAATGGGGTCTTTTAGACTGCAGGAAATGTCACAAAAAAGGGACCCTACAAGGAGAATGTGTGAATTAATCTCAGAATGTGAGATTATTGGGACCAATTTATGATTAAATGGGAGTCTAACATGTTGATGAACCATGTAGGTGAAAAGGATTCCTAGAGAATTGTCAAGTACATTGGATGGTACCCATATATCTCGGTAGATGATTTCTTTTTATAAGGACATCAATGATAAGTTTTTTGAAGGTACAAAAGGAAAGAGAAAGAAAGTTCAAGGATGAATCTCATAGTGAATAAATCCCACGTGAGTGTACTATAAATTTGTTTCCCCATCATGATGATTGGTGATCATCCAAAACCACATGTTATGTTGAAAAGTACGCCCTGCTCTAAAAACCACTTTCTAGTGCAAGGTTCATGGTAAGACGAAACCATTTGTTATGACAGATGGAAGTTAGTGGTCAACTAGAAACCACTTGAGAATTTTAATGGTTAAGGGTAAGCCAAAACCCATAGGTTAGGCGTAAGCCACAAAAACCCAAGAGAATTTTTGATGAGGGGAAACAAGTGAAAATAAAGAAACACACTTGAAACATCAAGATGACATGAAGATCATGAACATAGAATAAATAACAATGATGATGAATCCAAATGAATACTAGTCATATGAAGACAAAAACTGAATATGAGGACATGACTCAGATGAATACCAAGACAACCAAAATGAGCAAGAAAAAGAAGATTGGAAAAGAAGATAACATTAAGGGGGATTGTTAGATATAATGTTTATCCTGAATTAAGTATTAGTTAAGAGTAGAGAATTATGGAGATCATGCTTATATAAAGACTCCAAATTTGAGTAGAATCTCCTATATTTTAGGGAGTTGTTAGATGAGTCGTTACCTCTCCCACTTTAGTAGGAAACCAATAATATGTGTTCTTGTATAAATATTGTACTAGATTAATAAATAATATAGAAAAAAAATAGTTTCATTCAAAATATCTTTGTTGTGTTATTTTTAATGCTTCTCTCAAAGTGTAGTCTAAAATAAACTGAGAAATATGGTATCTCTATTAGAGATGATATTCCTTGGTAACCCAAAGTGCACCCAAAACTTTTCAATGAAAAATTCTTGTTGCATCTTGTCCCTTGAATGGTTTTTTTACAAGGCACGAGAATGTGCATCTTGCTAAACCTATCAATGACCACAAATAAATAATCAATTCCCTTCCTTGTTCTTGTAAAAACACTCATGAAATCCATAGAGATGATTTTTCGTGGTTTAGTAGGTACAAGTAAGGGATGGTATAAACCTTGCTTTCTATTACTAGGTTTGTTTGTACAACAAAGTATGAATCCTCTAATAAACCTAACTACATACTCTTGCATTATAGGCCAATACACATACCACTATAAGTTGGAAATTGTCTTATCAACACCAAAATTCCCTATAACTTTGTCTATGAGAGCCTCTTCAATAAGATGTGATCTCTCACCTTTAGGACCACAATGCTTGTCTATATTGTATAGAGATTCATATCAGAGATGATAGTCAACCTTACTATCACCTTCTTCTACATGAACCTGGCCTTGTAATTGTTGAAACACCTCTTTACACTCCTCATATTCTATGTATGCATCATGGGTGAAAAGATCCATGTGCATAAGAGTTCCTAAAGTTGTGATATTGGATGTGGGTGGCCTTACAAGGAAGTATACCAACTTGTTATTGTTACCCTTTTTATATTTGATGATTAGATGAACTTGTTGTAAAAAATCTATCCACTTATAGTGTATGGTTTGTTGAATCTTAATTTGGTCTTGTAAATACTATAGTAGTTGGTTCTCGGTGTGGATGATGTTTTACGCACTCATCAAATAGTGCTTCCATTTCTTAACTTATTTAACTAGAGCATAGAGTTCATTTTCATATGTAGGGTAGTTGAGGACTTTGTCATGGAACATTATAGGATGATAGCATACCGGCTTACCTCCCTACATCATGATCACTCCCATGGAATATCCACTTCAAAATGATTCTACAAAATAGGAAATGCAAGAATTGGTGCTTGACCAATCTTTCATTGTATCTCTTCAAAAGCTTTCTATTGATTCTTTCCCCACCAAAAAATCTTGTTGTTGGAAATTATGGCATAGAGCAGTGCATCCAGGGTTGAAAAGGATGCAATAAAATTCTGTCGGGACTTTCCTTCTGTAGAAATTTGTTTTTTACATGTGGTTCATGACACCGAAGACCAGTACTCGCTATGTCCATAGAAACCCCCACCCCCCCAAAATCCATGAGAGAACATGGGGAGGCCAAGAATTTTTTGGAATATTGGGGGCTCAACAACAAGAGCATCATATGGACCCATTTAAGGGAATCACATGTCACTTACAAGGAATTGAACCTAGGTGGGGAGAGTAACAATCATTCCTCCCAACCACCCAAGCTACATCCAATGGACTTTTTCTTCTTTAGAAATATCCTAAAATTTGTGACATTAGTAGGAATTGGACACTTGAGAATGGCCTCCATCTTCATAGGATTTATCTTTAACTTCCCTCCACCAATTTCATACCCAAAATACAACAATGACTACTGACAAGATTCATATTTCTTAAGGTTCTAATAGTTTATGATTTTTCAAGGTCTCTGACACCTACAAGAGATGTAGTATATTCTCTTCCTAGGTACAACTATGAACCAATATATCATCTAAATACACTATTACAAATGAATCTAGAAAATGACACAATACATCAGTCATCAATTGCTTAAATATAGTTGCTGCATTACATAAACCAAAAGGTATTACCAACCATTCATATAGACCTTGTCTTGTCTTAAAGGTAGTCTTATAGGTGTCTTATTATTTTACTTGTGCATGTTGGTATCCTAATTTGAGATCCAATTTGGTGAAGTACTTGGCTTGCCACAAATAATCTAATAAGTCATAGATCTTGGGTAGAGCATCTCGATTCTTGAGGGTGATCTTATTTAAATCTCTATAGTTGATACACATTCTCCAAGTCTCATTCTTCTTAGGCACTATGATGATAAATAACCCACAAGGTGAGGTTGAATTACACCCTTATCCAATCATTTCTACAAGTGTTTCTTCACTTCATATGCTTCCAAGATGGATTGTCTATACAACTCAATGTTTAGTAATGTGTCTTTAGGCAATAATTGTATCTTGTGCCCTGCTTATCTCTTAGGGGGTAACCCTTTAGGATCCTAGAACACTTCTTTGTATTCCTACAAAATATCCTACAACTAGTGTTTCTACTTTTTAGTACATCCCTCCAGAGATACCTTTACTTTTACTTATTCATTTCCAATTTGATTCTCCCTTAAGAAGTGTAATACAAACTTCCTACTAGAGTTGATCAATCTATTTCTTGGTTATCACATACGAGAGATATATTGGATTTACCTTTATGTGCATTGATAATGAAGGACCGATGATCCTTGATCAGGGGGTATTGATTTTCTCTCTTTATGAAGATTGAATCCCTCATGTACATGTGGGGGCTTACAATCACTATAGAACACACATAGAGTGGTACTATGTCCACCTCCACTTTATAAATATAGTTTTCAATTGTAGCAAATTTGATCTTACACTACTTAGTGACCTTGAGCTTTGCATCCTTATTTACTCATCCCAATAGGTATGGGTGAGGATGGTCATGAAATTCCAATCAAGATTAGTGACCAAATATGTTTCTATGAGGTTGGCATGTGAACCAGAATCAAATAGAGAATCCATTTGTCTTATTGACCGAGATATTAATGTGGAATATTTTAGTCATCCATTTATCTTCTCTGGGATGGAGGCTACTAAAATTCACCTCCTTTTACATTTTACTATAGAAAATATTTCCATCTACATATACACTACTCTCTACCTAGTTTCTTCAATCCATAGCTAGCATGATCTTGTTCTTGAAATCCTTCTTGTAGTTCGTTGGATTCATCTCTATATGTAGCTTCCAAAACTTATATTTGGTATGACCATCAATATTCTAATGGATACAATGTTTGTTTGGATCCTTCCGCTCATGTGTCACAGTTGTTTTCTTCTTGTACTTTCCTTTCCACTTCTTCTTTTCCTCCTTGTAATCATCTTGGTGGTATTTATGCTTGCAACCACTTGGTTTTCATTTCTTCTTGTCCACATTTTCCAAGTATCGTGCTTGCATAGAGGACTCGTCAATTTTCCTAGGTTTAAATAGCATCACTTTCCTCCTTAAATGATTATGTAGACCTCCTAGATAGTTGAGGACTACATCCTGGTTTTTGGGAGATATACCCAACACAATGGCTTGTTTTTTGAACTTGGTGGTGTACTCTTGCACATTCTACCCTTGATTCTACCAAAAGTAATGCTAATGGATCCACTTGTCCTATTTTTACCCATAAGGTATAACTAGGAATTAATGCGAGTTTTAAAAACATGTTGCTTAGTTACTAAGGGATGATCATCCAACCTAAGCATCTCCATGTGAATTTCCCATCAAGTTTGTGTATGGACCCATAATTTTAGTCGTGCAAGTGAAATATTTTTATCTTCTCATATGTTATGAACACTAAAACAAACTTCTATCTATTGTAACAATTGATTCAATTTTAACAACATCAATCTCAACTTGGTAGGATTTGATGTCCACTTTCACTTCCACTTTAAAGAAATATTGGGAAAAAGTGATGGCACTTGAACTTGGTCTCTCTTTCTCTAGCTCTTTTCTTGTCTCCTTTTCTAGGTATTCATTATCTCTATATTTCCCATCTAATCCAGCTTCTACATTAGAGCTACCAAACTCTTTGAAATGGTCTGAACTTGTTCTCTAGAGCTGCCATGAGGATGGACATGTTGCGAGAGATGTCAAGGAATTTTTCTTATAGTTTTGAAAATATCCCCTTCAACTCATCCCATGAAGTTTTACTACTCACCTGTCATGGTTAGGTTTTAATACTTCTTTCTTGTGCCACTTATTGGATCCTATAACTTCCCACAAAGAAAACAAATAAATATTTTATCATACCAATATGATTTGTAAACTACCATGTATATTCCACTAGAACAGTTCGTCGCAACAAATCTTAAAGTATTAGCTAATACCTTTATTATGTAGGATTTTTAATTTATATTTGGATTTAATATTACTAGCTTAGCACACAAAATATTGAAATAATTTGAAAATGAAATGAAAGAAGTAAAGAAAATAACACACCATACACATGATGGACAAAAGATGTACCTTGGGAGAACCCAATATGGTAAAAAACCAACTAGAAAGTGAGGCTTGTGCCTTGCTCTTTTCTTCTTAGTTATGAAATTAAAATACAAAGAAGGTGCACTCAATGATCAAAATTGAACCCTTCCTAGCCATTCCAAGGGGTTCAAACCCATCCTAGAAGGGTAATTCAAAAAACACCTTTAAACAAATATAAAGTTTTGAAATCACTTGTCATTTATGAAGGACAACAAATATAATAGAATGTCAAAAAAAGGGTCATATTTTCATTAACCCGTCAATGTTCTCACTTCCAATGCTTGGTTGGTCAATAAGCATTGATTCATCACACAATAATTTTCTTTGGAATATAAAGACTAAAATCATCTATATTTTAGTTGGCTCTTATCCATTCCTTGATATGGTGTACCCTTCCACAACATTAAATCCATCACATAGCTCACACTGACATAAATATCCTAGCACCATATTGGTGTGTGCACTATTTTATGTGTCACTTAATGGGAGCTTCCCAAAGAATATTAGACACCTTGTATTTGTGAATCCCCACTTTTGAATTCATGTGTTATGAGCAATGTTGGTTCTTGTCAATATGGGTTTACATACTTCAAGTTTTTGAGTCCCAAATTTTCCATAATGCCATTTTCATTGCATTTTTTACCTCTAACACTCGCCATAATTCCATTTCCTGTGTTACATTTTCCTCCACTCTTGGATCTATAAAAACCCAAAACAATTAGTGATAGGTTATGGATTTAAATTGTAATGACACTGGGAAATTATTAGTAAGATTAATTGCAAAAGAGTTGTTGAATGTCAATTTTGAAGAGCAAACAATAGACATTGAGAAAACCTAGGGAAAGTAGGTTACCTCTTTTTTTTCATGTCCACATATTCCATCTCACTAATAGTAATGAACATGTTGATTCATACTTATTTTATTTCATTCATAATGCTATGTGTTTTCTTGTTAAAATTCATAACATGATTATAGCTATGGAATCTAATATGATTACTATTTATGCACATTAGTGAGTCTCTCAACCACTTATTACGTAATTCATGCATCCCCACTAATACAATAGATAATGGGAACAAAACACATAACTAAGAATTGAATGTAAATCTCTCAACAATCCACCAATCTTGTACAAGTTTAGTCAAGCTCATAAAACTATTTAATGATTATGTTTGGGATTAAAAACTCTATGAAGCATGTTGAATATTCTAACTTGTTTGTTCTTGATTAATCTTAGATACAAACTTACACAAAATGAACCTTTTTATCATCACAAACCCTAAAATTTGGATTAAAACAATGAGAATTGTGACTTTGTTCATTCAATTCATAGCATCATCAAATCCTCGATTGTTCTCCAAATGATCGTTCCCCTTTTCTCAATTCCATGCATGTTTCTCTATAGATTTGGAATCTAATACGATTACTATTTATGCACATTAGTGAGTCTCTCAACCACTTATTATGTAATTCATGCATCCCCACTAATACAATAGATAATGGGAACAAAACACATAACTAAGAATTGAATGTAAATCTCTCAACAATCCACCAATCTTGTACAAGTTTAGTCAAGATCATAAAATTATTTAATGATTATGTTTGGGATTAAAAACTTTATTAAGCTTGCTGAAGTATTCTAACTTGTTTGTTCTTGATTAATTTTAGATATAAACTTGCACAAAATGAACCTTTTTAACATCACAAACCCTAAAATTGGGATTACAACAATGAGAATTGTGACTCTATTCATTCAATTCATAGAATCATCAAATCCTCGATTGTTCTCCAAATGATCATTCCCCTTTTCTCAATTCTATGCATGTTTCTCTATCACACTCTTTCACATTCTTCTTATTGTTTCTAGAAACATTGGCAATAGCGTGATGATAATTTACAAATATTTTGAGAATGCCCCATAGCTCTCTTTCCCCCTACATCATCTCAAGCCTAAGATCAAGGAGATGTATCCTTTGTAGCATTAATGCTTGGACCAACATTTTTTAAGTTGGGTGGGATTCTTAAGAAAGGTAGGGAGAAGGTAACATAATCGTTATTATCATCAAACTTATGCATTAGGGATTCTGCTCTAACATTCCGCTCTTTCATGCATTTTTGCATGGTTTGAAAGATCAAGTGAATAATCAATATCCTCGATAAAAACAACATACATGGTGGTATTGATGAGAAATTTCCTTTAGTTTCACATTTCTATGGATCTTGGGAAGCTCCAAAACATAAGCTTCTTAACTTAAATAATAAGCAATGGATGTAATCATGCTAGATTGTCATGTTCCTAGAGGCCTATAATGCAAGTAGGGTCTCTTCATTGCTTTTATATTATTTTGATAGAATTATCACCCTTCAACAAATGCCTCAAGATCTACTACTATTTCTTCTTTTCTAATGAGATATGGAATGAACATGACTCCCATGGTTAAGTAGGATTAGAGCATGCTAAAAATATAAATATAAGATGTAGTTCTCATGCATCATATGGATACATAAATTACATCTTCTCTTATATGGATGTTCATAAAAATGTTTGATTATGTGATTGTGTCTAAAGTTTTATATTGTCATTTTAATACTTTGAAATTCCTCCAAAGACTCAATGATTATATATATATATATATATATATATATATAACCCATCAAAAGGTTATATTTGAAATTACAAAGTATGCTTATTAATACTTTTTATTGAAATTATAACGTATTTATGTGGTTCATTAAATTTTAACATTTTAGATAATTGGAAGGGAAATCTTTTATTTATAATATAATTTTTTGATGTGTACACTTGGTTTAGTCTTATCAATTGAAGTACAAGTATGTTTTCAACTTTTCACCATGGAAGGGCTGATTGAATGCATACCCTTCAACTTGACATTAAGAGTAGCCTTTCAAGTTTGATCATTGGGTGCACTCACTATGGAGTTGGCATGGACATTGTGGCCTATATGGATGTGACAAGATCTTCTACATTTTCTATACTACTTCAATATCCCATTCCCAATGCTATGCTCTACTATAGAATAATACTCAATATTTTAAGAATGGGACCCCTTCCTTTCCTAATGGCCCAATATTTAACATGGCCTCATAGTTGTCTAGGGTTAGGGTTTTTGCATGCCTCAAATTGTGATTAGGGTTAGGTTTTTGGACCATTTAGAACCTTTTTGAAAGTTCACACATGACTATCTTGACATGAGTAAGTAATGTGAGATAACATGGCATCCACTTGTTATCATGATCATCAACATGATAGGTCAACTTGTTAGAGGCATAACCTTTGCATAGGAAGTATGGCTGAGGTGATATTTGTGGTGTTGGAAAGTTCTTGATGTGCAAAACAACATGGAGAGCTTGGAACTTTGTTAGTAAAGTTTTGACCCAAAAAATGACCATTTAAGTCTTCAAACAAAGTCCAAAAATATCTAGATCTCAACTCACCAAAAGCAAATTTACCCCTAAAATGGACCTTACAAGATAATAGCTCCAGGTTTTTCACCTAGAAAGTATCAAAATAGATAACAAATTATATAATGATCTATTTTAAATCAATAAATTACCATTGATAACCATAAATCCTACAACTTTAAATTATTCACGTTTAGAAACTCATCCAACTAATAAAACTATAACCAAACCTCTTAAGAATCTTTTAATTTTATAATAGCTTTGTACCCTACCAAACTTATTTCTTGGATACCAATAATAACAAAGCTTACCTTAAAAATAAAAACCAATAACAATTTCAAAAGAATAAATCTTAAAATCAAAGATTAAGTGGGGATCACTCTTCTCTTATTATTATAAAAGGTAAAAATTACATTAATATATCAATAACTAATTGCTTATTAAAAAAAAAAATTAACAACTAATTATTCGTTAAGAAAAAGAAAACTTTTTACTTTACATGGATTTTTATGTCAAATCATAAATATTTAATTTCAAAACACAAGTAAAACATTTTTTTCAATTTAATATTAATTTGTAATTTTAATAATATTTTTTTATGATATGAAATAATTGATACTCTTATGGTTTTATATTATAATATAATACATATGATATAATATATGTACTATATTATATAATATATATGTTATAATATAACATATGTATTAATGGTTTTATATTGTGAAATAAAAAATTAACCATTCATATAATTGAAAGTAAGACTTCATGTAAGTCGTATAAATTTATTTTAAATTCAAGGAATTTTTTAATTTTAAATTTTTTTTTTAATTTTAAATTAATTTTTTTAATTTTAAATTTTAATTTATTAAATTTATTATTAATGATTTTGTTTAACTATTTTATAAAATGATTTTTTTCGTCGAAATCCAGTGACATAAATCTACGTTAAACCATTATTTTATATTGTTTAAAATTTAGTTTTGATTGTAGAAATGGATTTAACATGATGAAAACCCTAGGACATTTGAATTATACAGAAATAATCACTCAAATATGTGGATCTAACAATTTCCTGTCAGATTTCAGGCAAAAGTCCCCAAAAAAATTAGCCAAAGAACATTCATTTCATAGAACATTTAGACTACAACATTATTTGTTAAATTTGGCAACATCAACAACCATTCTCTAATGAGAAGCCATATGGGCCACCCTAAGGATACCTAGGGAGATTTGGAGAACCAACCAGTCTTGTGAGGTATTGAAAAAATCCAGGGGTAACGCACAACCTCTGTGAGTCAAACCAAAATTAAGGACGAACGAGATGTTATGTAAGTCTAATGCAAAAGTCAAGGGGAACGTACAAGCTCTGTGAGAATAGACAATCTAGTGCAAAAGTCAGGGGGAATGTACAACCTCTATGAGCATAGAAAGACTAGTGAAAATGTCAGGGGGAATGTACAACCTCTATGAGCCTAGTCAAGCCTTGTGAACCATGAGAAAACTTCAAGGCATCTAGCAAAAGTTAGGTTGACTGTAAAATTCCTATGAGCTAGAAACAAACGATTTTCCTAATATTGCAAATGATATAAATGTATTGATCTAGTGCGTTGGAACGTGTAACAAATTCCACCATGAAGAGAAACTTGAATTGCCATGTAAAGAGTCGAGTTGTAAAAGTCAAAGTTGCATGTCTAGGTCAAAGTCAAAGTTCTCAATTTTGTCGCATGTTGCATGTTGCATGTCACATGTTCCATGCATGTTGCATGCATGACATGCAGTGTATGCATGCATGACATGTGCATGTTGAGTTAGTTCACATGTAGTACCAAGTCACAAGGGCAATTTGGATTCCTAACTAAAGTATAAAGTCAAGTTCTAATTCCAGACTCAAGTGTAAAGCTAAGTTATGACAAGCATGCATTCAAGCTGCTAATTCGAGCCATCTCCTTCTCCTCTCCACTCCTTTATAAGTAGAGGTTGACCCCTCATTCTACACACTTGTTATTCAGAGTAAGGATGAAGGAGGAGAGGCAACAAAGGAGTCTTAAGGCAAAAAAAGTTCCCTGCAGACAGTGTTTTGTATATCAGTGCAAAAGACAACGAACTTCCCTGCAGACAGTGTTGTGTATATCATTCCAAATGACAGCAAAAGTTCCCTATAGACAGTGTTGTATATATCAGTCCAAAAGACAACAAAGTTCTATGCAGACAATGTTGTGTATATCAGTCCAAAAGACAACGAAGTTCCTTGTAGACAGTGTTGTGTATATCAGTCCAAAAGACAATGAAGGCAACTTGCAAACAGTGTCGATATATATATCAGCAGAAAAGGTAGAAAATGAGTCCTAAGGAAGTGTATGAATTCTATCCACAATGTTGGTATCTAACAACATATTAGGACAACAAGGTCTCTCTACTTTTACAAGTTACACAGTCATGTCAAAATCATTTTGGCAAGCTCATTTAAGAGTGGATTTTTCATGGTGGATATTTGTAAGTGATCATACATTATTAATGCAATAAGGGAAGATCATTTGTTGGGGTTTTCTCCCTGTACATGGTTTCCCCAGGGTATATGTGTTGTTGATGTGCATGCTTATGTATCTACATGGTTATTTCTATTCAGTTATGATTCTACATTATTGAAATGTATTAAGCTAGAATCAAAGTGTTGAAGAATTTAAAGAAATAATCTGCATAAGAACTCAAGCTCATAATTTAACATGGTATCAGACCTTAGGGTGTGTTAAGCTTGTTGAAGTGCAGTAGTAGGGTACACACAGATCAAAGCGAGCTTGATCAAGTTTCTAGTGTGTGGTCCATGGCATCCTCCATTTCAATTAGGGTCGAGGATAGGCTCGAAGGAGCTACCAACTTCAATGTGTGGAAGCTACGGATAACAAATATTTTGCAGGAGCATGATGTTGAGTAGTATGTGACCACAGTGGTTGAGGAACCCACCACTAATGCAGGAAGAGAGACCTTTAGGAAGATTCAAGAAAAGGCCAAGAGAATCATATTTGACTCATTCAAAGATAGTATAATAACAGCGATGACTTCGTTAATGACTGCCAAGTAATATATAGATACCTTGGTGAATCTATATGAAAAAAATGCTCCAAATCAGAAGAGGACACTTAAGCACAAGCTTAAGTATTTGAACATGGAAAAAGGTGAATCAATAGCATTTTTTTATTCTGGGATAGCCTAGATCAGAGATCAACTTTTGGTCATAGTGGACGATGATGACTTATTGCAGGACATATTTGATGGTCTTCCTTCTTCATGGGAGACCTTATTATCCAGTGTAAGTGGGATAGAGATTCAGGCCACATTTGAGAGGTTATGGCATGATTACCTCTAGGAGGAGAGTCACGCTTCTACCAGGCACTAGCAAATTTGGGTCATTTTGTGACGGCTATTTCGACGCTCTTGCGACATTATGTCGTGGATATTGTGACGAATCGAAGGTCTTCCAAACGTCGCTTCACATGACGTGGCACGTGCGACAAACCTGACACAACGTCGCAAGAGCGACGACACTAGGGACATCGTCGAAAGAGAGACAAAGGAGGAAAAGCATCACACATGAGACAATGTTAGAGAGATCGTCGCAAGAGCGATAATATAGGGATATCATCGCACGCTCGAAAATATATGACGATTTTCACAAGATCGACAATCCAGAGACATTTGCGACGAATTAGTTATATAAGTGATCATCACAAGAGCGACGAGAATAGGGCATTTTGCGACGATATTTCTATACAATTTTTCGTGATTTGTATAGAAATTTCGTCGCAACAATTCTAGCAATCATCGCTCTTGCGAAAGCATATATTTATTTTAAAAAAAAAAATGATTTTTGAGCAGGATGACCGTACAATTCCTTGTCTAGTTGTTCATCCTTCATAATACCAGGAAGCGTTAGTAGAGCCAGTCGAGCTAGTGGATCTACCTATAGATGTTGCAGTGACTAGGAAGAGGCTAGCTTGGCTGCGTGACACTTTGTAGGATGTAGAGAGGCATGCAACTCTCATTGATATTTTAAGGGAGAGAAAATGACCTCAAAGTTTCTCGAGTTACATAGAGTCACAATTATGAGGAGGAGCAGGTGGTTCCACCAGTGGTGAGGCAGATGGCCCCACCAAGTACCATCTCAGAAGGAGCCAAATTTTAGAGGGAGTCAGATGTCGGGATCTAGTACGAAGGAGCAACCTCCCGGAATAGTTCATAGGCTATCAGACTTCAGAGGAGGTTAGCATATGTAGAGGGAGAATATGGCTCCAGATATTGTATAGACTCAGAGGGAGTCAAGTTTTAGAGGCTTCATGCAGAATGAGAGTGAGCCTAATATCATAGAGAGTTAGTTGGCTCATAGGGAGAGTCGATCATTCATATGGAGTTCCCCCTCAAGTTCAAGTGGGATAAAGACATATTCCAGGACTGACAGATATATCTCCCAAACCTCTTCATAAAGATATCCTATTCGTCTTTTTGACATGACTCTCAAAGGGTATTTTGGCCAAAGAGGAAAGTATGCACAAAGATCCATGAGTTACATTGTAACCAAAGATTCTCAAAATGAGAATTGAGTAACCATTGCAATATGTTTTTCCCATTTGGGTTGTTTATAGAGTAAACATTATATCATTTTGTGACATCTCATTTATGTTAAATTAATGGAATATAAGTTTGATTGAAGTTTAATTAAAATAACAACCAGTGTCCTATACAAAAGTTACTGAAGATGAGATACTAACATGCTATGTCTCATATGAAATATGTAGAAATGATGGAGGAACTAGTGAGGGAAATGGATCCACTTGCTAAGATCCCTTTGGCATATTAGTAGTATGTGGTTTTAGTGTGGGATGCAGGAGGAAACAATGTTACCCTTGTGGATCCCTTTGGAATATTAGTAGATGATCCCTTTGGCATATCAGTAGTATGTGGTTTGAGAAAATTTGGTGGTAGTGAGAACTCTTGAGTAGAATCGAGATTTCCTTGATTCTTATGTGGGAATTCATATTTCAAAGTGCAATTTTGGGAGCTGACAATTGGCATTGTTACCAGGGAAAAAGTTTGATTCCCTGGATTCAATAGATTTCTTTGAATCATTAGTTTCAAGTTGCTTGTATTGAGGGTGAGAGAAAGAAATGGTATGCAAGGCATTTCAAAGTCTCACATGGTAACTCCAATTATGGAGCACATCCCTTTGATTTTTATGGATACATTTTCTCTAGTCCAGGAGGATCAAGATCTTGACTACTATAGTTTTGTGCAACACAAAAGAGATATCGATGGGGGTGGTGAGCATAATCTTTAAGGATTGAAATAATAGAATTGGATAGAACCCTAATAAGGGGAGTCTTTGTCAAATCATTGTCAATGGAAAATTATATGAGGATCCTGTATATGACATTTACTAACATGATTATGAAGAAAAACATCATAATTTGATATTTTTCTTGGAGATGACTTTTAACATTGTGTTATGGGTATGGGAGGTCATCCTAAACACATATAATGCATATCGTGGGGATTCACAAACCATAATAATTGTTTTTATAGTGGGTTCCTTTCCTAATATTTCCATTGAAGGTTTAGTTACAAGTTTTGCACTATATTCATGGTGGTTTTTGTTGCTACTCGGTTCTCCTCTTTTTGTATGGAAATGACTAGAATTTCCAAGTGGAGGCATGGCGTTAGTTGGAGAAGATGATAAAATCTCATGCTCTCTTTTATTATCCACAAAAGTTGCATTATTTTCTTACTTATTGTAGCTTAGGTGACATGCTATCACAACTCTTTCATTGTAGTTTATTTTTTTGACCTCATCAATGGTGTTGGGTTCCCTTTATCTTGGTATTAGTTCGTAGGCCTAAGGTGTTGGCTCAAAGCCTTTACATTAAGCTCTAATAATTATACTAGGGGTTTAGGTCATTTCTTGTGATCACCTAGTCCATGCCTAAACAAGCTTGTAGCATCTCAAGGAACTAAAAAATGTTGCTCTATTAGGTTTTTATGCCCTGTGGAGGAATTGGCCAAGAGTCCCTGAAATGGTTTGGGATGCGACTTACAACTGGGCATAAAATGAAAACCGAGACATGGATTGAAGAACTGTCGACTTCGATGGATTACTGGGATAGGATTTTAGCTAGAGTACCCCTCACTCCCAGTTCCAACCCCTTGGAAGTTGTTTTTTTCATCCATTTCGATAACTAGTTCTTTGCTCAGTAAGAAGCAATGAAAATTTTGGATTTAGGGGTCCAATTTATGAAACCATGCCTCGGGAGAGGATGGACAATGTGGTCACCTATTCCATGCCTAAAAAAGCATGTAGCATCTCATGGAACTCAAAAATGCTACTCAATTAGGTTTTTATGCCATGAGGAGGAATTGGCCAAGAGTCCCCGAAATGGTTTTGGATGCGACTTGCAATTGGGAATATAGAGAATATCGAGACTCGGATTAAAGAACCATCGACACCAATGGATTACTGGGATAGGATTTCATCTAAAGCACCCCTCATTCTCGGGTGCCATGCCTCAAAATTTGCAATACTCAATTGTTTTGAGAACTAGTGTTTTGCTCAATTTTAAGCAATGCAACATTTGGATTAAAGGATCCAATTTATGAAACTGTGCCTCGGGAGAAGATGGAAAATGTGGTCACATAGTCCATGCCTAAACAAAATTTCAGCATCTCACGGAACTAAAAAATGTTGCTACGTTAGGTCTTTATGTCTTGAGGAGGAATTGGCCAAGATTCCTTGAAATGGTTTGGGATGCAACTTGCAACTGGGCATAAAATGAAAACTGAGACTCGGATTGAGGAAACGTCAACTTCAATCTATTAATGGGATAGGATTTTATCTAGAGAACCCTTCACTGTTGGTTCCAACCCCTCAGAAGTTGTTTTTCTCATCGATTTCGACAAATAGTGCTTTGCTCAGTAAGAAGCAATACAACATTTGGATTTAGGGGTCCAATTTACGAAACCATGCCTCATGAGAGGATGGATAATGTGGTCACCTATTCCATGCCTAAACAAGCATGCAACATCTCATGGAACTCAAAAATGTTGCTACGTTAGGCTTTTATGCCCCAAGGTGGAATTGCCAAGAATCCCCGAAATGGTTTGGGATGCGACTTGAAACTTGGCATAAAATGAAAACCAAGACTTGGATGGAGGAACCGTCGTATTTTTTATATTCTTGGCATAGGATTTTAGCTAGATCACCCCTCACTCCCAGTTCGAACCCCTCGGAATTTGTTTTCTCCATCGATTTCGATAACTAGTTCTTTGCTCAGTAAGAAGCAATGCAACATTTGGATTTAGGGGTCCAATTTATGAAACCATGCCTTGGGAGAGAATGGACAATGTGGTCACCTAGTCCATGCCTAAACAATCATGCAGCATCTCATGGAACTCAAAAATGCTACTCTGTTAGGCATTTATGCCCCGAGGAGGAATTGCCAAGAGTCCCCGAAATGGTTTGGGATGTAACTTGCAACTGGGCATAAAACGAAAAAAAAGACTCTTATTGAGGAAACATCATCTTTTTTGGATTCCTGGCATATGATTTTAGCTATAGCATCCCTCACTCTCGGTTCCAACCCCTCGGAAGTTTTTTTTTTCATCGATTTCGATAACTAGTGCTTTTCTCAGTAAGAAGTAATGCAATATTTTGATTTAGGGGTCCAATTTACGAAACCATGCCTCAGGAGAAGATGGATAATGTGGTCACCTATTCCATTCCTAAAAAAGCATGCAACATCTCATGGAACTCAAAAATGCTACTCAGTTAGGTTTTTATGCCATGAGGAGGAATTGGCCAAGAGTCCATGAAATGGTTTGGAATGCGACTTGCAACTGGGCATATAGAGAATATTGAGACTCGGATTAAGGAACCATCGAATCCGATGGATTACTGGGATAGGATTTCATCTAGAGAAACCCTCACTCCTGGGTGCCATTCCTCATAATTTGCAGTAATCAATGTTTTCGAGAATTAGTGTTTTGCTCAGTTTGAAGCAATGCAACATTTGGATTAAAGGATCCAATTTATGAAACTGTGCCTTGGGAGATGATGGACAATGTGGTCACATATTCCATGCCTAAACAAGCTTAAATCATCTCACGGAACTAAAAAATGTTGCTCCATTATGTTTTTATGCCCTGAGGAGGAATTGGCCAAGAGTCCCTGAAATGGTTTGGAATGCGAATTGCAACTAGGCATAAAACGAAAACCGAGACTCGGATTGAGGAATCGTCGACTTCGATGGATTCCTAGCATAGGAGTTTAGATAGAGAACCCCTCACTCTCGGTTCCAACCCCTCGGAAGTTGGTTTTTTCATTGATTTTGATAACTAATGCTTTGCTCAGTAAGAAGCAATGCAACATTTGGATTTAGGGGTACAATTTATGAAACCATGCCTCAGGAGCGGATGGATGATGTGGTCACCTAGTCCATGCCTAAACAATCATGCAACATCTCATGGAACTAAAAATGTTGCTCCGTTGGGAATTTATGCCCCGAGGAGGAATTGCCAAGAGTCCCCAAAATGGTTTGGGATGCGACTTGCAACTGGGCATAAAACGAAAACAGAGAATCGGATTGAGGAACCGTCGTCTTTTTTGGATTCCCGGCATAGCATTTTAGCTAGATCACCCCTCACTCTCAGTTCCAACCCCTTGGAAGTTGTTTTTTTCATCTATTTTGATAACTAGTGCTTTGCTCAGTAAGAATCAATGCAACATTTGGATTTAGGGGTTCAATTTACGAAACCATGCCTCGGGAGCGGATGGACAATGTGGTCACCTATTCCATGCCTAAACAAGCATTCATCATCTCACGGAACTAAAAAATGTTGCTCTGTTAGGCATTTATGACCTGAGGAGGAATTGCCAAGAGTCCCCAAAATGGTTTGGGATGTGACTTGCAACTGGGCATAAAATGAAAACAGAGACTCGAATTGAGGAAATGTCATATTTTTTGGATTCCTGGCATAGGATTTTAGCTAGAGCATCCCTCACTCTTGGTTCCAACCCTCGGAAGTTGGTTTTTTCATCGCTTTCGATAACTAGTGCTTTTCTCAGTAAGAAGCAATGCAACATTTGGATTTAGGGGTCCAATTTACGAAACCATGCCTCGGGAATGGATAGACAATGTGGTCACCTAGTCCATGCCTAAACAAGCATGCAACATCTCATGGAACTCAAAAATATTTCTTCATTAGGTTTTTATGCCCTGAGGAGGAATTGCCAAGAGTCCCCGAAATGGTTTGGGATGCAACTTGCAATTGGGCATAAAATGAAAACCAAGACTCGAATTGAGGAACCGTCATCATTTTTGGATTCTTGGCATAGGATTTTATCTAGAGCATCCCTTACTCTCGGTTCCAACCCCTCAGAAGTTGTTTTTTTCATCGCTTTTGATAACTAGTGCTTTGCTCAGTAAGAAGCAATGCAACATTTGGATTTAGGGGTCCAATTTAAAAAACCATGCCTCGGGAGAGGATAGACAATGTGGTCACCTAGCCCATGCCTAAAAAAGCATGAAGCATCTCATGGAGCTCAAAAATGTTGCTCCATTAGGGTTTATGCCCCGAGGACGAATTGTCAAGAGTCCCCGAAATGGTTTGGGATGCGACTTGACACTAGGCATAAAATGAAAATAGAGACTTGGATTGAGGAAGCGTCATATTTTTTGGATTCCTAGCATAGGAGTTTATCTAGAGCACCCCTCACTCCCTGATCCAACCCCTCGGAAGTTATTTTTTTCATCGCTTTCGATAACTAGTGCTTTGCTCAGTAAGAAGCAATGCAAGATTTGGATTTAGGGGTCCAATTTACGAAGCCATGCATCGGGAGCGGATGGAAACTGTGGTCACCTAGTCCATGCCTTAACAAGCATGCAACATCTCATGGAACTCAAAAATGTTTCTCTGTTAGGATTTTATGCCCTGAGGAGGAATTGCCAAGAGTCCCAGAAATGGTTTGGGATGTGACTTTCACACCAAACAAGAGTTGATCAGAGAGTCCAAACCATAACTAAGATATAGTCTAAGCCAAAACCGAAATCTTCTAGTTGCAACAACTGCAACAACAACTCTCCTCCAAACTTGCGCACAACTGGTCAACTGTAGTGCACACATGTGTTTCTTATGTAGTTGTGAGAATGTCTACCGGAATAAAGATTGGCCTCCTGTATTTATACTAAATATGGCAAACTGTATGGGCCGACTTCTCATTCTAGGTGCCTATTTACTTAGTATATAATATTTCCTTTAGCCGACTTCTTCTCTTGGAGGCTAATAACCTAATACAAATTATTCTCTTGAGCCGACTTGTTTTCTAGGGTTATTAGCCAACTAATCAGGGTTTCTTCTTGATTCCCGGAATATTCTATTCTTGTCAGGTTTACACATGGAGGTAAATACCTCCCGTAGCTACCATAACATCAACATGTTTCACCTTAACCTTATTTTTTTTTCTATGAAAAAATGACCCTTGATGAAGATTATTAGAACAAATTTGCAAGAGAAACTTCAACAATGAAATACATCCATGGAAATGATAAAACAAGATGAAGAATGTAACATTACAAATCCTTAAACTTCATCTTTAAATGGATCTTCGACTAATTTTAGATGGAATTTCCCTATCAATGCAACCATAAAAATATAATGGAGAGAGCTAGTTGTTTTATAGACTTGAAGCTCCATCTCCTTACAATAAAACAACATTTAGCGGATGCTAGATACATGGAAATCTATAGTTTACATTACCTTCATTAAGTATGCAAAAGGGTTAATACTTCATCATGTTAATGGTGTTTTTAATGGATGATCCTCAAAACTTGGTATAAATACATTCTTATCAGATATGAAAGGATAAGGAAACCAATTTATTTCTGTTGTAATACCATTTATGTTGCCTAAAAGCTTCCTTAAATCATGATTGCAAACCTATGTTTCTAAAATTCTTCCTTAA
The DNA here is from genome assembly GCA_009831015.1 of Picea engelmannii. NCBI lineage: Eukaryota > Viridiplantae > Streptophyta > Pinopsida > Pinales > Pinaceae > Picea > Picea engelmannii. Next base: position 263,027 of record ML794809.1, on the reverse strand, counting down.
TAACAATGGTCATAATTTTCTAAGGAAACATTCCTTTTTGTATCCACATGTTGGCCTATATTTTATTTCTCACATCTACCCACTTCCCCAAAGGATAAGCACCACAAATAGGGTCGTTGGCTTCCTGAGTTTTCCATACAACAATCCATAACTTGATCAGGTTCATAGATTGTCTTGCCACAATACCTAAAAAGAAATAGAGACTTCCATGATAGAAATGGCCATTAACATTATACCATTAGCTCAAATAAGAAAAGTTTAAGTCTGTACACATCACTTTTGCTAAGAAACTACTACAGGCCTAAAGTTCTTCAATAGCCAATATTGTCTTGGTGTATCTGCCCCTACAAATTTCAATGTAATTTTTACCAGCCTGGTGATTGATATTTTTCTATTTTTGAACTTCATTGAACACATTCTTCTTCAAGGTTTTGTAGCTATAAAAATCCACATGCTTTCCATAGCCTCTAGCACTGGTCTACATATGTTATTATTGGCTTGCAAAATTTCTGAGTTTGATTGTAAACTTAGGAGAGAAGTAACACCACATTTACAACCATTCCAAATAAAATACCATGAGAATTTAAAGAGACCACTTACTCATGCAATCGACTCACATGACCATTGATACATGAACATTCATCAATTGCAAAGAATCATAAGAAAAACTCTTCAAGAGAGCACTCTAGCTAGCCATCCATAGCATTAAATGAAATATACAAAGAGTTTCCTCCAAAGAGTCTCCAAAATATTTTCAATCAAGATCTAAGGGATTTATTCCGCAATCAAAGAATTTAGTTTCCATTCTTCACTATTCATTTGACATTTATTAAGAACCCTTAGTGTGCACCTAAAAAGGCTCACTCAAACCAATTGATACTCAAGTTTTAAGCAAGATTTAAAATTTGAAGAAGACATTGGTAGTTTTAGGCACGTAGTAGGAAGATTGAGCATAAGAAATGATGTGTCATTTATGAATGCATAGTCACCTTGCCCAAGGTGTGCATTTAATGCTCCAAATATGGAAGTTCAAGAAAATAAAGAATATGAATATCGAAGTTGGCATTGTCAAATATTATCATAATGACAATAAAGACAAGAAAATATTTGCACACAATAACTTTCTACACTATGAAAGATACCAATTGGTTGCCCTATTATTTTCCATTGTATTTTTGGTAAGGTAAATGCTCTTTTTTGAACTGTGGGGAGTTGTTAGCATCCTTTGCATGAGTTATCAAATTTTCTTAAAAGGGTTCACCACATTTTGAGTCCAACTACTCTTCCAACCTTATATCTAGGAGACTTCACCGTATATACTATAGAGATAAAAGTTATGGCCTCAAATATTATGCATGGGTACCATATGTAGACATTAAAGTCATCCAACAATGAATATTTTGCACCAAAGTCCATCTCAACACCACATAAACACCAAGGAATGCCAAAATATCTCCAAAATTATACAATAGAGGTTGTTATGAATTTACTCATTGTTGTAGCAATTTTATATGAATTCATGAGTGTGGACTTTTGACAAACACTTGGACTGTAGGCTATTTCACACTCTTTGACTGCCCAATTTGTTGTTATGGTATTTTAAATGGATTCTTGAAGTGTTTTAGATGGTTGGCATATATTTATTGTGCCCTCACTATTCTCTTTCATCACAGAAAATATAAATGACAACAGACATAATGGGAACCAAACTCACAATCATTGAATAAGGGAAACATAGTAGAAAAATTACACTTGTTTATTAGCAATAATACTCACAGATTTGGGCCCGTTATACAATGGTGATGGATCGTTTAGCTTCCAGGAGAAGTGAAATTTGTTGTTGATGTAATAACTATTAGAATCACCTATCAGCCACCTGGGATAGCCTTCCAATCCATGATTTGAGTTGTCAAGGGAGTTGTGTGCCTTCCTCTATATGTAAAGTGCTCCTAGCAAGGCTCACGGCCTCCTCCTCCCTTAGAAATCGACCCAACAATGACAATTCATCCCCCAGAAAGCTAAATCGAACCCCCAATGAATGTGTCACTACCCAGCAAGGGGAAACTCATCCCCTGAACCCAAAATACATCTTCTATGAACAAGAACTTGGCCCCTGTAATTTGGAATACATCCTCTCTGCCCTAACCTCCTCCCCTTCTCCTAGCTCGCGCGACCTACCTCTTCTCTGCTCTAACCTCCTTCTCCTCCTAGCTCGTGCAACCTACCTCCTCTCTACTCTAACCTCAACCTTCTCCTCCTATCTTGCAGGAGACTTTGAAATATGTCTTTTGTTTCTTTTTTTTCAAACTTAGGTTTTGTTTTTTGTTTTTTTTTGGTATTTTATTTTTGTTTTTATTCTAGTTATATATGATATATTTTGTATTATAATTTATATATTATATAATATATATAATTTCACATATGGATAGATACATTCTTAAGTTTTTCTTAAAAATGAACTTTAGATGGAGAGATATATGAGATGGGGAATTTGAACATATAAGAATGGTTCAATTGGATTGTATTGTCATATAAGAACATCAACAAGTAATAATTGTATAGTGTTAACAATCATGTATACATTCATACTTTGGATGAATAGCTCTTGCATAATAAAAATTGTTTTGAATCCACATATCATATTGTTGGTTGTGGAGCCTGATTATCTTCCTGATGCAGAGGCCCTTGCTTTCAGCCGTGTTTATACCCCATGAAGTATTTACACCCCAGAAGTATGTACACTCTTCCACGCGGGGGAGTGCAGAGGGGGGGTACCCCCTTTG
>ML794809.1:227380-253187 GCA_009831015.1 Picea engelmannii | reverse complement strand
TATATATATATATATATATATATATATATTCTTACTATCATTATTATCCTCCACTAATATTCTGAACTGGATATGCATTCATAATTATTTTTTCTAAACTAAAATTTTATGGATTTGAAATCGCAAGAATACAAGGCGAGAAGGGTTGACCGAATGCCGAGAGGAGATTCGAACATCCATACAATTCAGGTAAGTACCAAAATTCTCACTCTATCCATGCTCAGGACACCTATGTTTTGGCCCCTGTTCCCACTGATATAATGATAATAGGGAATAATTTAGACTTAATCTCTTCATGCTATAGTTATATTCTTGAAAGGAACTCTCTGAAATTTATTGACTAGGATTACCGTTGTTAATTTATGGAGAGATGTTTATTTGTTTAATTAGGATTACCTATCAAATGGAGAGATATTTATTTGTTATATTTAGGTCACTTTGTCAAATATGGGAACGGTTATAGTGAGAGTCACTCTTGCGACGAAAACACAAGTCAATAATGAGCGTCGCTCTTGCGATGAAAACATAGACGGAAATTTGTTTCCGTCGCGAGAGTGACGAATATGGGGTGTATTTGGATCAAAATTGAAAAAGTGAACTTTTTCTCTTGAAGTTTGTGACGAAAGAGTACTTTCGTCACAAGTAGTCGTCGCAATTTTTCCAATATGTATTAGTGAGGAGTGAGCCAACCAAAGAAGAGCATTTAGCATTAGCCTCAAGATTGAAGGGAAAGAAGAAAGTCACTTTCCAGAAAGGCTCTCAGAGGAAGTCAAATACCAAAGGTACATTCAAATGCAAAAGTATTGATACGTCTAAGATTAAATGTTTTAGTTGCAATAAGTTGGGTCATTTTGCTAGAGACGGTTGGTTTAGGAAGATAAATCCAAGGAAATGGAAACATCATGCATCAAATGTTGAGGATGAGGAATCCAAACAAAAATAGAAAAGTCCCTATAATGAAAAAGAAACTAGAAAATAATATTACCTAGTTTCTGCCTTATCCAATTTAGTTTTCATGGGGTCGAAAACTTGGTTAGTAGATAGTGGTGCATCAAAGGACATGACATGGTACAAGGAGATCCTATCATATTTCAATACAAATATTTTTTAGAGAAGGTTGAGCTTGGGGATGACAAATGTTACAAGATAAAGGGATTAGGCTATATCTCCTTCAGATTGGAATCTAGGTGTAGGATTCATGTTTATGAAGTATTGTATGTTCCATGGCTCAGGAGGAATCTTCTATCAGTTGCAACCCTTGAGGACAAGGGATATTGGGTGATCTTCAAGGATAGGAAAACACTATTGTGGGCTAAAGGTAGCCACTTGAGTACAACAAAACCCATTCGTACTCACAGAGGAGGACTGTACATCGTGACAGGACAGTTAGTTCAGGCATTGGCTCATGATGCGACTAGCTCCAATGAGTTGTGGCATAAAAGACTTGGACATCTTCATTACAAATCACTTCCAGATCTGCAGAACATGGTATGTTGCATGCCCTCTATTTCTCTTAGTAAAAATGAAATTTTTAAAGGATGCATGCTAGGTAAAAATATAAAGAAAGCATTTCCTAGTAGTGACAACAGAGCTCAGGGCATCTTAGATCTGGTTCATTCTGATGTATGTGGTCCCATGTCATCTCCCACACTCAGTGGTTGTCTATATTATGTCATTTTTATTGATGATTACTCAATAAAATGTTGGATATATTTCCTTAAAGATAAAAGTGACACATTTGATAAATTGAAAGAGTATAAATCCTTTATTGAAAAGCATATAGGGAAACACATCAAAACCCTTAGAACGAACAATGGAGGAGAGTTCAAATCTCTCCAGTTTGAGGATTTATACAAGGAAGCAGGAATTAAGAGGCAGTTGATTGTGCCATATAACCCTCAGCAAAATGGAGTTCTTGAGAGGAAAAACGTGACAATTTGTGAGGCAGCAAAAGCGATGATGTTTGACCAGGATATGCCAAATTATTTATGGAAAGAAGCTACCTCCAGTGTCATGTATATTCAAAACAGGTGTCCACATTCTATCTTGAAGGACAAGACTCCTGAAGAGGTCTTCTCAGGGATCAAACATGAAGTAGGGCATCTAAGGATATTTGGATGTCTAGTGTATATTCATGTCCCTAAAGAAAACAGGACAAAGATGGAACCCTCAGAAAAGAAAGGGGTTTTGTGGGGTACAATGAGAACTCCAAGGCTTACATAATATATGTACTAGGCCAGAGGAAGATAGAGGTAAGAAGAGATGTGACTTTCCATGAGTAAGTCACATTCAATAAATTCAAAGAGCTTCAACAGGAATCAAAAACAATTCATTCAGCTTCACCCTCTTCTAAAAATGAAGAGTCGGATGATCAGAGGGAGGAACCTCATGAAGGGCCAACTGATGAGCCCATAGAACTTGTTGAAGAGTTAGAAAGAACTCTTGAAGAACCTCCAGCCAAAAGGAATCCAGGATGGCTTAAAGAAACAATGCAGGAAGCAGAAAAGATAGTGGCTCCCAAAGTAACTTTCAGGGAAAGTAAGAGGCCTCACAGGTTTGGAGGCTATGTTGCATTGATGAGCAACATCAGTGAAGTCAAAATTTCTTCATTTGAAGAAGAAAATAAATTACAAGTATGGAAGGATTCCATGCTTGAGGAATACATGCCAATTCTAAAGAAAAATGTCTAGGACATTGTGCCAAGGCCAAAGGAAAAATTAGTGGTCTCTTCCAAATGGATCTATAAGATCAAACATGCAACTGATGGGAGTGTGGAAATGTTAAAATAAATATTTGTAGCTAGAGGCTTCACTCAGAAAGAAGGAATTGACTGCGAAGAGACTTTTGCCCCTATATCCAGGTATACCTCCATTCGAGCTATTATTGCATTAACTTCGGTTCTTGGTTGGAAGCTACATCAGATGGAAGTAAAAACAACATTCTTGAATGGAAAGATTGAACATGAGGTCTTTTTGGAAGAACAAGATGGTTTTGTACTGCATAACAAAGGCACTCATGTATGCAAGCTAAGGAAGGCCTTGTATGATCTTAAGAAGGCTCCCAGAGTTTGGTATGACAAGATTGATGGCTTTCTTAAAAGCCTAGGCTTTCAGAAAAGTGATGTTGATGCAAATTTGTACTTCAAGGTAAGAGGGAACCAACATGTTATACTAATCAAGCATGTTGATGATCTGTTTCTAACAGAAGATGAAGGGATAATATCCTGGTGTAAGAGGGAGCTAATCTTAGAATTGGAGATGAAATACTTAAGCTTGATGCATTACTTCCTAGGATTGGAAGTGTGGCAAAGACAGGGAGAGATATTTCTGGCACAAGGAAAATACACAGTGGATGTACTAAAGAGGTTTGGTATGATGGATTGCAAATCCATGTATACTCCGATGGTTACCAACCTGAGGAAGTTGCATGATTCTAATTCAGGTTCAGATTTCGTGGATCCCACCATGTATAGGAAGCTGATTGGATCATTGATGTACATGATCCACACCAGGCCAGATATAGGTTATGCAGTGATTGCAATGAGTCAGTTCATGACTGATCCGAGACAGATACACTAGGTGGCAACAAATAATATCTTTAGATATCTCAGAGGGACCATTACCTATGGTTTGAGATATACATCCAGGGGTGGTCTATTTATGCATGGGTATGCAGATGTTGATTGGGCAGGAATCCCAATGGACTGGAAAAGTACTTTCGGATACTACTTTAGTTTAGGATCCACTATGATCTCTTGGTCAAGAAGGAAGCATGCGTCAATTTCACATAGTATAGCAGAGGTTGAGTACATTGCAACAAGTGATTCTAGAAAGGAAGCAGTATGGATCAGAAAATTGGTTTTTGGGTTGTTTGGTGACAAGCTCAAGATGACAGTGGTTCACTGTGATAATCAAAGTTGCATAAAACTGATAGAGAACCCGATATTTGAGGACAGGTCAAAACATATTGACATGAAGTACCACTAAATCTAAGACTTATTCTAGAGAAAAACTGTAAAGATACAGTACATAGATACGAGCGAGTAGGTAGCTGATATCCTAACCAAGACTTTTCCATTGAGATAATTTATGCAGTTGAGAGGCAAGCTTGGTGTGTCTGAGAATGACTCCCTCACTGAGAGGGAGTGTTAAATTTGGTAGCATCGACATTCATTATCCAATGAGAGGCCATATGGGCGACCCTAAGGCTAGCTAGGGAGATTTGGATAATCAACCAGTCTTGTAAGATATTGAAAAAATCCAAGGGGAATGTATAAACTTTGTGAGTCAAACCAAAAGTTAGCATGAATGATATGTTATGTAATTCTAATGCAAAATTCAGGGGGAACATATGTAGCATAGCTAGCCATCCACAAGTTGGGCAATGCCACTACTCTGACACATTACTTAGCTCTGATACCAATCTATAGAGTACCCGGCCATTACGAGCCAGGGAAATGCCACTATGGAACATATAGTATACATAACATGCATATTTAATGAGTTTTAATCAAACACCACAGCGATACTACTACCATACAGACTCAAGTGGAAATAACAGTAATTCATACATGCAACGGAATACATGATAAAATTTCAAATACACATACATGCATAACATATATAATTAAGCATGGAAATGATACTTATCTTTTAATTGGAGTAAATCCACCAACTGCATGTAGACCTTCCACGAACCTCCCAGCCTTAGACTGCATTGCTCATCACTCTCAGTAGTAGGTCACCCCTGAGCTGGGACTAAACTCCACTGGGAAAGGGATTCCTAGGCTAGCAAGGTCAACAAGGAAGTCACAGAATTCACGAGGAAGGATTCTCTCCCATGAGCCACTTACGTCCACTGCTCACAGAATGTCATTCCCCACATGTCTGTCCCACCCCAGGAGTATACACCTTGGGCTTCAGCAACAGGCCGCACCAGAATTCTCAGAGCTATGTAGCAGCTACGAGACTCCCTCCAGGAGACTCACCTCCTCAGCACACTTCTCTCACCTAGAGAGAGTTGCTCACATGCCTAACAACCTGCTTCTTCAGTCAATCCTCAACTCAGATCTAGCAAGGCGAGGACAACAACAGCTCGTCAATACAGCTCAGGAAAATAGAAGGAAACAACCCAAAAAAAAATGGTTAAGGTACGAACTCAGTTTTGTCCAGTGCGAACATATTGGTTTCATAGGGTAACACAGGTCAATTTTTTCCCCCTCCTGTGAGTGGTTTCTCGAATGTATATGGGTATGCAGAGGGCAATGATAGAGGAAAAATTAGATTGATGGAGGATGGATCAATGGGAAGTGAACCCCAAACAGGTTAGATGATAGCTCCCAAATGGAAGCGAACCTAACGGCGAATGGTTAGCCAAACTCCAACACGAGCTGACTCTTTATCTTTAATTGCATGTGCCCAAGTCAACACCTGTCTTCCTGGAGCTGCATGCACTCCACTTAGCATATGTTCCTTTTCCACAAACTTAGGACAACACTGATCAAATGTCCACCTTAACCTTTAGGAAATAATAATAAATTATTATCCCCTTTAGAGGTAAGCCCCCTAGCTTAGCCCCTAGGCCCACACACTTAGCCTCCTCCCTTACCCAACCTTGTGGAAGCTTAGTCCCCCATCACTCTTTCTTCGTTTTCAGTCTACACACAACGATGTGTATATTTTATTAATGATCTGCATAATTACATATACAAAATTGGGCTCATGGCCTTAAGCATCTAGGCTCTCCAGCCTAATAAACATATAAGTCTTTAGCTTATAATTTCTCGGCTCACCAGCCTATAAACATAATTACAATTCAGAAATATAACTTGGGCTCGTCCTTAGGGTATTACAATCCCCTCCCCCCTATTTTTTCACTGTCCTCAGTGCGACTTTTACACAGCATCAGCAAGATTTCCAAAATCTTCAAAAATATGCGGGTATTCTGCCCGCATATCATCCTCATGCTCCCATGTCTCATCCTCAAGAACGTACCAGGTCCACTGGACCTTTACAAGCCCTATGGATTGATTCCGAAGGTGCTTTCTTTTCTAGTCTAATATACGCACAAGATGCACTTGCAAGACACCTTCTTGCTCCACCTGAATCACATTCCAATCAATTACATGATTAGCATCAGGTATATATTTCTTAAGCAATGAAACATGAAACACATTATGTACAGTCATGGATGCAGGCAATGCAATCATATATGAAACTGGTTCAATCCTTTCTAGGATATCAAATGGCCCACAATATCTGGTCGCTAGCTTGGAACAATTCCCCAACTTTAGGGAACTTCTGTTAGCTTTTACTTTCAATAAAACATGTTCTCCCACTTTAAACTCTCTGTGGGTTCTATTTTTATCAACATAACTTTTCTGCCTGTCTTGGGCAACCTTCAAGTTTTCCTTAATCTTCAGCATTTTCTCTTCCATTTCCTTGATCAACTTTGGCCCAACTATATCTCTGTCAGTTGGGTTATCCCAACTTACTGGGGTGTTGCACCTTCTACCATATAGTGCTTCAAATGGGCTCATCTTTAGTGATGCTTGATATCCATTGTTGTAGGCAAAATCTACCAAGTGTAGGTAGTCTTCCCATTTATATGGGTTGTCCATCACATACATCCTTAATATGTCTTATATCACTTGATTCACCCTCTTTGTATGACCATTAGACTCGGGATGATATGATGTATGGAAGTTCAGATTCGTTCCAAACCCTTTGAATAACCCCTTCCATAACTTTGAGGTAAATTTCAGGTCTCTGTCAGACACAATTGTATTTGGAATATCGTGCAATATTGCTACTTCTCTCATATAGATATCGACAACATGAGTTGTCTTGTGAGTAGTCTTCAATGGAATAAAATGGGTAGCTTTAGTAAGCTTATCCACCATCACCATGATGGAATCATGTTGCTTGTTTGTTCTGGGTAATCCTGTGATGAAATCCATTGTCACCACTTCCCACTTCCACTCGAGAATGGGAAATGGTTGTAGCAACTCTGTTGGGTGCCTATGCTCAGCCTTGACCTTCTGACACTCCATACATCTAGCGATGTATTTTGCAATTTCCTTCTTCATACCTGGCCAAAAATATTGGCTCTTCATTGTTGCCACTATTTTCTGATATCTAGGGTGCCCAGCATAAGGCACATTATGCATTTCCTTCAAGATCATAATTCTCAATTCTTGGGAATTAGGTACATAAATTATGTTTTTATATAGGAGTGTTCCATCAGTTCCCAATTTATAATCTTCCACTTTATGTAGCATCTTACCTTGTTGTAGCTTTGCTACAAATTCCCTGTATTGCAAATCCGCATTTGCAACTTCCAAAATCCTTCCTTTAATATCAATTTGATACATGTTGATGGTCATAGCATGTAGTTCATGCATTCTTCTACTGAGTGCATCAACCACTTTGTTCTCCTTTCCTTTGATATGCTTGATATCAAATTCATACTCACAAAGAAATTCGAACCACCTACTTTGCCTAGCATTTAAGGTTGCCTGATCAAATAGATACTTCAGACTATGACGGTCTATCCTAAGTTCAAACTTCTTTCCCATGAGGTAATGTATCCATTTCTTTAGAGCGTGCACTATGGCTGCCAACTCCAAATCATGAGTTTCATAGTTCTTTTCATGCTCTTTCAATTTCCTAAACTCATAACATATTACAAATCCATTCTAGCTGAGGATTCCTCCTAGTCCTTATTTACATGCATTTGTGAAAACCACAAAATCCACATTTGGATCTACAATCCTCAGGATTGGAGCACTGGTTAATAGTTGCTTCAATTGTTGTAAGCTTCTCTCACACACTTTTGTCCATTGAAATTTCTTCTCCTTCCTTTTCAAGGAAGTGATAGGGTGAGATATCCTTGAGAATCCTGCAATGAACCTTTTGTAATAGCCAACTAGACCCATAAAGGATCTGACTTATGTTACATTCTTCGGCACTGACCACTCACTAATGGATTCTATCTTCTCAGGATCCACAACTATCCCATCTCTTGAAATGATATTCCCCAAATAATGGATCTGCATTTGATAGAATGAGCACTTGCTCAATTTGGCATACAGTTGGTGCTCTCTTAGCACTTGCAACACCATCCTCAGATGTTGTTCATGCTCTTCCTCCAACTTGGAATACACCAAGATGTCATCCAAAAATACTATGACAAACTTGTCCAGATATTCCCTGAATACACCATTCATTAAACACATGAAAATAGAGGGTGCATTTGTTAACCCAAATGGCACCACTGTGAATTCATAATGACCAAAACTTGTTTTGACTGTGGTCTTGTTGATTTCTTCATCCTTTATTCTTACCTAGTGGTATCCTGACCTGAGATCTATTTTTGAAAATATCTTGGCATCCTTCAATTGATCAAAGAGATCATCGATCCTTGGCAAAGGATACTTGTTCTTAATGGTCACTTTGTTCAATTGTCTAAAATCAATGCACAATCTCAAGGTTCCATATTTCTTCTTCATGAATAGGATTGGGGCACCCCAAGGTGACATGCTTGGGTGTATATACCCCTTCTTCAGAAGTTATTCAAGCTGCAATTGAATTTCTTTTAGCTCTGGCGTACTCATCCTGTAAGGAGCTTTCAACACTGAAGCTACTCCATGCATCATATTTACAGAAAAGTCAATATCTCTCTTCAGGGGTAGTCCTGGTACCTCCTGGAATACATCTTCAAAATCTTTTAGTACCACATGGTCCTCAAGATTTGATACTTTATCCTTAGGTGCCTCCTCCATGTGGGATGCAAATAATTGGTAGCCTTTCCTGTAGCACTTCTCCAGCTGCATTGCTGATATTTCCCTGACAACAAGTACTCTGGGAATTTCTTGGAATGTTATTTGATTCCCTTCCTCATCCAGGCAAGTGAATGCCTTGTTACAACAGTCTAGAATGGCATGGTGTTGGTCCAACCAATCCATCCCAACTATATAGTCATAGAAACCTAAATGTAGAATGTTCAATTCTGTCTTTGTGCTCAGTCCATTCATGTCCACTGGACAAGACTTAACTAACTCAGTAACTTTTCTTTTGGCTCCTGTAGCTAGCTGCACTAACCAAGATTTTCCATGCTTGCTTCTTGGTAAATGAAAACTTTCCACCACTCTAGGATCTATATAACTATGACTAGCCCTTGAATCAATTAAAATAGTAAAGTCATGGTTGTTGATCACACCTTCCACTTCAATAATGTGTGATTGAAACTCAGCTTGGTTTTTGTCTAGGGATGCATAGATCCTTGATATTATACTGCCCATATATTCCACCGTTTCTGCCTGCTGTACATTGTGGACAGTTCTCATCTTGTCACTTCTATGGGGGCAATCTTTGTACCTGTGATTTCCTTTACAACCCCAACATTCCATAGGTGTCTATCTTGGAATTTTCCCACCTACTTTATCCTTCCTGGGCTCTCTAAAAGATGGTTGTCCTTGAGGATTGTTTCTGAAAAATGATGGCTTAGCTCTCTTCTTCCTCTGATCCATCTTGAAATCCTTCTTGTCTTCCCAAGCCTTTTGGAAAGTGGGCTTTTCACTTTGCTACTCATATAAGCATTTTTCTTTCCTTATGGTTTCTTCCATAGTCTTAGGATCATCATATTGGATCTTTTCACCAATGGAAGGTGGCAGTCCACTCAGATACCTTTGAATTTTGACAGTCTCATCCTTGATGAAAGGAACTTACTTCAACAATTCCAAAAACCTTCGTTCATATTCATGAATGGGCATGCTACCCAACTTGAGTTCAAAGAAATCTTTCATCTTTCTGTCATAGTATCTCTTAGTCAAGTATTTCTTTTCGAAATGCTTCTTGAATTGCTTCCAAGTAATATATTTCTCTTTAATGTGTTGCACCTGCACAAGTTAATCCCACCACATGGATGCTTTTTCTTTCAGTTAATACATTGCAATTTTTCCTTCTGCATGAGTGAAACAATTTTGCAGTTGGAAATATTTCCCCATGCCAAGTAGCCATGTCTCGACATCTTTCTCCTTCTTTTTCTTTCCATCAAACATAGGAGGTTTAATCTTGTTCATTTCACCCTTCAGTTCATACATTCTCGATTTCCTGTGTTTTCTGGTAGGAGATGGGCTTGAACTACTGTGCGCTCTCCTCTTGGAGTACTTTGAGGAGTGACGATGATGCATGCTAACGCTTCTTGATTTATTGGAGTCACTCTCCTTATCCAAATTCCTTTCTATCCTTTCCAAGCTATGCATCAAATTTAAGTTGAATTCTCCTTGTTGATTCCTGTCTTTCATGAGCTTTATGTTATCTACTCGGTGGATCTGAATATCCTTCTACAATCTTTCAATGATTTTCATCATGTACCTTTCCTTATCTATCTCTTATCCATGCCCATTGGAGTTCGATCCTTCAACTCCCAGATGGACATCCATTCCTCTTGCTTCATTCTATGAGTTGGAAGCATTATGTGCCTCCTCCATTTTTCTGCACTCTGTGGCAATTCAGTTCGGTTCTGCCAATCGTTGACTCTGCAAACATAATGTGCAGTCAACCGAAAATTTTCAGTCCATCATCCCTTAATAAATTTTATGGCATTCATAAACCACTCTGATTCAAGAAAAATGTTCAGTTTTCATTCTCTGCGATTCTCGTTTAATCAAGAATCCTCGCAGATTTCTTCTTTCTGAAATATGCTCTGCTATAATTTTCAGGCACTAGCCCTTTTTTATTAGATCCCAACCCATGCGATCAAGGGTTGTGACCAAGTGCTAGATCAATAAGATCTTACTCATAACTTCGGGCCTACAACTTCGGAAGTCTTGAAATCACATCACAACAACTTTCTGAGTTTCGAACTAAAATACTCACGAAGTAGGGTGGATCAATGGTCCACGTCTACCCAGCATCCAACGGTTGATACCCACTGTGGATTTTCGTCATCAGGATTTCGAGACTTCAGATCTTCGGAGCTTCAAAGATTCGAAGCTTCGAGACTTCAGAGCTTCAGGATTCATAACTTTTCACGCTTGCTTCTTTCCAATCTTCCAAACTCTGCGTTTTCAGACCTCTTACCCCCGGGTCTACATAGTACAAATGTCACCAACCCAGGAGGTGGCACGTGGCATGCCGAGAAAGGTTCATGTCACCCTTGGCAACATCATCCGACCCCACCACTTTTTATCCTTTCACTTCGAAGCTTCAGACTTCGGAAGTTATCCCTCATCATACATTAATTCTCCTGACTTCCGAAATCTGAAACTATGGTTTTCTCTTTTGCTTCGAAACTTCAGATTTTGTAAGTTTGCGCATTAGAACATCCCACTTCTTCCGACATCCAAAATCTGAGGTTACAGTCTAATGGTAAGGCTTCCAGAATAACCCTCCTACACCTTCTCTAGATCTGATGGTTGTAAAGGATTTCCCTTCCTTCCGAATAGATCCTACAACCCACATTACTCTGCAGCCCAATACCACATCAGTCCTGGTTTACAATACCGTTACACCGCCTAAGCTTTGTAACATGGCCAAGGCAACCTCTTAGCACTCAGGAATGTTCCGAGGTTCAAAACTGGTTCCTACAGACACAATTTCCACTTGAAACCTTGGGTCCTAAGACCATTTATCCAGCCCATCCAGACTTAGTGCTTGAACCTTTGCCCTGACTTTGAATTTTGTCTACTTCGACAACAATTCTTTTCGAAAATTTTGCTTCAATTTTCACTAACATGGACCATCCAAGCTCAGTGTTGAAAATCTTGGCTCTGATACCAATATGTAGCGTACCCGGTCATCCATAGGCCAGACAATGCCCCTACTATGACACATTACTTAGATCTCATACGAATCTGTAGTGTACTCGACCATTACGGGCCAGGGCAACGCCACTACGGAACATATAGTATACATAACATGCATATTTAATGAGTTTTAATCAAACACCATAGAGACACTGCTATCATACAGACTCAAGTGGAAATAACAGTAATTCATACATGAAAAGGAATACATGATAACATTTCAAAGACACAAACATGCATAACATATATAATTAAGCATGGAAATGATACTTATCTTTTAACTGGAGTAAATCCACCAACTGCGTGCAGACCTTCCACGAACCTCCCAGCCTTAAACCATAGTTCTCATCACTCTTAGCAGTAGGTCACCCCCGATCCGGGACTAAACACCATCGGGTAAGGGATTCCTAGGCTAGGCAAGGTCAACAAGGAAGTCACACAGTTCACGAGGAAGGATTCTCTCCCAAAATCCACTTACGTCCACTACTCACAGACCCTCATTCCCCACATTCCTTTCCCACCCCACGAGTATACACCTTCACTGTCACACATTCCATAGGATGCTTCACCTCCCTTGCCTTCGGCTTCAGCAATAGGATAGATCAGAATTCTCAGAGCTCTGTAGTAGCTACGGGACTCTCTCCAAGAGACTCACCTCCTCATCACACTTCTCTCACCTGGAGAGAGTTGCTCACAGGCCTAACAACCTGCTTCTTCAATCAATCCTCGACTCAGATCCAACAAGGCGAGGACAACAACATCTAGTCAATACAACTCAGGAAAACATAAGGAAAGAACCCAAAAAAAAAAATGGTTAAGGTAAAAACTCGGTTTTGGCCAGTGCGGACATACTGGTTTCACAGGGTAACACAGATCGGTTTTCCCCCCTCTCGTGAGTGGTTTCTCGGATGTCAGTGGGTATGTAGAGGGAGACAACAAAGGCAAAATGGGATTGACGGAGGATGGATGTATGGGAAGCAAACCCCAAACAGGTTAGACAGAAGCTCCAAAATGGAAAGTGAACCTAATGGAGAATGGCCAGCCAACCTCCAACACGAGTTGACTCTTCATCTTTAACTGCGTGTGCCCAGGTCGACACATGTCTTCCTGGAGCTGCATGCACTCCACTTATCATATGTTCCTTTTCCAGGAACTTAGGACAACACTGCTCAATTGTCCACCTTAGCCTTTAGGAAATAACAATAAATTATTATCCCCTTTAAAGGTAAGCCCTCTAGCTTAGCCCCTAGGCCCACACACTTAACCTCCTCCCTTACCCAACCTTTTGGAGGCTTAGTCCCCCATCACTCTTTCTTCGTGGTCGGTCTAAACGCAACAATGTGTATATTTTATTAATGATCTACATAATTACATATACAAAATCAGGCTCATGTCCTTAACCATCTAGGCTCTTCTGCTTAATAAACATATAAGTCTGTTGGCACATGGGAAAACCCAGGGTTCAACACTTCAACAGTGCACCAACAAAACCCTAACTACCAGCCCTTTCGGAAACACCTGCGAAGCAGATGAAGTCTCACCCGAGGTAGAGGCAGGGGTGGTTGCAGGACTCAAGTGTTTACAACTTAGCTGGGACACAGATCTGTGATCACAATACTTAATAGAGCACTTAGCAGTTAATATTTATCAGTATTTAACCCTTATTCATATCGCAAGTTCAGACCCTAATTACAGAACAACGTAGTATTCAATAGATCTAACACATCCAAGAACTTAACATATAGAAATAGATCAGATCTGGCATTCATTCACATCACTAAGCACTAAGCTACTATATTATATGTATTCAACATACAGATCACAGCACTAAGCATAAATCACAAAAATCACATAAAAACCATAAAACACAAAGCAATCATAACACAGGATATACGTGGTTCACCATAGTGTGGTGCTACATCCACCAACTCTTCTTCTTCTTTATTGTCTTTTGTCAATCTTCTTATATGCACAGAGCCACAAAACCCACTCCGCATAGGATAGAAGATCTGTGCGCACCTCATCAAATCCTCCTTCCCCGTCCTCCTTCCCCGAGCTAGGTTCAAGCAAAAATCCTTCTTACACATTATGCACATAAGCTTCTTACAATCACTTGCACTTAGCTCTACAAGTTCTCAACACAATCTTGCACTTAGCCAACTAGTCATGCACTGAGCTAATCATTAACTAGTTACTTCTTACATCATCTATCCTTCTATTTATACATTACAAAATGGGCCTAAACATGTGTAAACCCATGGGTCGACATACCATACTCGTTACATAAACCCTAAACCCAAAAATTCCCTAAACAGGGGTTGAGATCCCGCGATCTCCTCTTCGCCTTGAGCTCCGCCTTCGACCAGCCTGTCGAAGTCCCAAAAATGGTCAACCATGACCAAGGTTTTCCACTACTTGGTCAAGGGACAACAGGCCCCCAATACTCACATGTGGCTCATCCCGAGTCACTCTAATCTGGGTAACTCTGCCTCAAAGGCCTCGAGCTTAGCTTGAGCCACCTCAACCTGTTGCTTCACCAGAGCCTCCTTCTCAATGAACTCCTAAATAATATTCTCCATCATGATTCCTTCCAAGCGTTGTTCTATTGTGGTGACCACTTGTTCTAGTTCTACACCCCGTCCCTCAATTCCCTCAAAAAGTGTACAAGCTTCATCCTGCACAGGCTGGAGTCACTGAGTCACTTCCATGACTTTTCTCTATATGGAATGGACTTGTTGTTGAACCATGCGTTGTTCCTGGGATCTTTTCATCCTTTCGATCGCTGACAGAGGCTTCAACTATGCTTGCACTGAGGTTGCTTGTTGCTTTGCCTCCTGGAGCTGAGACTCCAGTGTCCTTAGTTCGGGGTCCTCTGCAAGACACTCGTAATTTTTCGCACTTCGATTGTTGAGTTGTTTGCATTCTAAGGCCAATGATTTGATTCTTTGGACTGCGCTCCGGGTAGTTTCTTCTCTCTGGTCTCGCACTTCCTGCAGAGTGCTTGGCATTGCTTGTAACTCTAGTTCTGCTACTCTCTATTGGAGCTGCTGAATGGCTTTAGCAAGCTTCGCCACTTGATCCTCCACTGCGTCTTCTTGCACCTGTTCTAAGCTCGTCACAGAGTGAAGTTCTCTAGTGACTGCTTCTTTCACTCCAATCTACTCCGCGAGCAATTGTTCTTTCTCCTTTTGGATCCATGCTCTATCCTCTACAAACTTGGTTTGGAGGTCATCTTTTTCTTGCTACGCAACCCGACGTTGCTCTATGGCTTCCTCTTGTGCTTGCTTCAGGGCCTCTATGACCTACTCTTTTTCCTCCTAGACATGACAAAGGTGAGCTTTGATCACATCTTCTATTCTGCATAGCTAGGTAGGCTCATATCTCAACTTTGTTCCTTCTGATGACGGTGGCACAATGGATATTACATGGCTGGAGTAGAGGGCTTGTTGTACCCCTTTCAGCTCTGCTCCAATTCTATCATACATGGTTTCTTGCTTGGATTCGTTGCATTTTAAAATATCTTCTGATGTATCTAATACAATGACAATGATGAGATCTATGTCATCCATCCTGAGCATAGTCTGCATCTGTGGTTTAATGGCTTTTGATTTCTTTCGTGATGTAGTTTTCATGGGGGGAACCTTTCTTTTCTTGGATGTCTCAGCTTCATCAAGAGGATCCCTAGGTGGTGTTACTTCGCCTTGCTTATGTTTGTCTTATTCTCCTTTGTCCTCTTCTTTATCTACTTCGTCACCTCCTCCTCCTCCGGGTGAATCTGAAGCAGTTTTTTTCTGATGCGTTGTTCAGCTCATGTACCTCTTCCTTCTTCTTTCTTCTACTACTGTTGGGTGCATCATACTCTTCGCAAGTAACCACAGGACTTCCGATGAGTTCGGGGTCAGACACTTCTTCCTAGTCGACTGGGATAAGGAACTCTACAGGCCATTCCTTAGTTATTTCTTCCATGTCCTCCTCTGTGAGCTTATAATAAGATTGGAGCTCTTCTTTATGTTTGTCTGCACGCGCAGTGATATAAATAAAATGTCTATCTGCGCAGAACTTAAAAAATGCTCTGAACCTGTGTAGGGTGTTCAATGCCATATGAGGGAAAGACTCAATAGCCCTCTTTAATTGCAGGTAATAGGTGTGGAACACCACATTTGACTGTCATTTCTTAGCCATATCGCTTGAGTACCAGAGCGTAGTGAAATTCGCAGGTAGGGGTTCGAATGGCTCAATTTCAGGGAAGGTCACTCCTTCCGGCATCTCTTAAGCAATAAAGGCGATGAGGATCAACAACCAACTGAAATGGAACTCATAGCCCTGGTCCTGAACTTTGCAGCAATCTTGTTCTAGCTAGTTGAAAAGATAGTTCGCCCAGTTCATCTGTAGTCCTTCAATGCATTTTCCCGTGAGGTCAACAACGAACCCCATGACCTGCGTGGGTCTGTTCTTTCTTACTAGATTACCAGCGATCAACTGGCAGGCTAGGCGCACTACGCCATTCTGGATGGAGGCTAACTTGTAGCCTCGCTTCCCCTTCTCCACATCATCATAGCTATCTTTAATTTTATGCGTCAGGGCGCGATATGCACCCTTCCCTGGATAAAATTTTTATGGGTCTAGTCCTTGCATGCTTAATCCTGTGATCCGATGGATCAATGCTGGATCTATGGTGATGTGTCTTTCTAGCCACAAATAACCACCATGGAAGCATGACAGCAAAATTTTAATGCACGCATTAACCTCTTGATGTCTGCCGAAATGTGGTATCTTCATCACGTTAAGAATGATGGACCTTGCGATGTCCATGGTCCACGGTTGAGGGATGATCTTCGACTTATTCCCCTTTGTCTTGGTCAAATACTTATGTGGGGCGAGCATGCCATAGTTCTTGCGGTCACCCAAGTTGAATTCATTGATCTTCAACATCATAACATTTCCTAGCTATGGTCCTACTGTGCATATCCCCTTTGGGAGGTACGTAGTGATCAAGGTGTGGTTGAATTCCCTCAGGACACTGTCATGACTAACCGTGCTAGCCAGAGGTGGGATATAGTTGGAAAGGATAGATGGGATGAGCTTTGCATTCTCTAAGCCATCATGATGCTTGGTTTGTTTCTTTGTCACAGCTTGGGATGGTCCAGATCCACGAGCAGTCGACAAGGATGCTTGCGCTCCTCCTGTCGATGAGTCTTGGACTCCTATGGACATGACCTTCTCAGCCATGAAGTTTATGAGGATCTCTTCGACAAATTTCTCTACTTTGTTAAAGTCACCCAACATGCATGCTCGAGATCAGGTCGGTGATCAAATACTCTGTAACAGAATGGGTGGCGAGGTCTCAATAGGCACAGCGTGAAAGAAACTAGTTCTCTGTGGGATCGAATAATCATTGTTTGCAAAAGTGTTTTCGGTTCAATAGTCGATGGGATAAATAGCTAACATCGTAAAAAATTCCTCCAATGGTTAGGAATGCCTCAATCAATGCAATTCCATCCGTTATGACATGGTTCCAACGGTCTAATGACGATCTTTCCAGCCATAACTGTGTTTCTAGCCGTTCTGGAGCATTGGTCTAATGGTCAATACACCTTCAACGGTCATATTGCTTCATCGTGGCGAAGTGTCAATCTTCATTGTTCTACTATCCCGATGAAGTTCAAGTTCTGCAGACCTTCCTTCTGCGAAGTCCTCTATGGAACTTCCTATAGTTTTTCTAACCTTTCTTTCTTCTTACTGAGCTTTCTGGATTTTTTCCCTGTAATCTGAGTCACTGGGTTCCTCTTTCCATTCTTGTTCTTATCTCCCCTTGTTACCCATGATTTTGGTCATCTTGATGGTGTATTGATGATGGTGTACTCAGGCTCCTAATAAGAACTTTCTCCTGAGAAAAGTGACATTCATCTCTTCCCAGAAAACATATTTTTGAAGAGAGTTCGCAGGTTGCTTATATCCTAGGGTGCGAGAATGACCCATTCTCGCAGGCTGCCTTCAGCTAGGGTGCGAACTTCTCACACTGTGCTACATAGCCAGAGTGTGAACTTGTCCTCAAGCTTGGAAAAAAGATGAAGTCTCGATGGTTCTAGAAGGGAATCTTCTAGAGAATGGGTTGGCATTCGAATGGTTATCTTCGTACTGGTTTCCCTGATATTGTGGGATCATTCTTATCCAAGTAACCATCTCATCCTCTCCTATATATTGATGGAATTCTCATGGAAAAGGTTAAGCAAGATTCATTGAAGAATTGGTGAAATAATTGTGTGAAGGACCTAGTTTTTCTCATGCAATTGAAAAGACTAGTTTGGTCTGCTTGTTATTTTTGTTTCCATTGAAAGATTGGTTTGGGTTTTTTGTCTATTGCTTGTTCATTAGTTTTTTGTTTTCTTCACTCTCACCATCATTGTGTAAGTCCTTTTTGAAAAGTGAACAATGTTTTTCTTTCAAAATCATTTTCGTCTTCGAAAGTATTGAAAATCACTTGTTGAAATTATTGAAAAATGAACAACAGAGAATTGTTATTATTGTGTGATTCGTACAATTGCATTGTAAAGGAACTCTCTTGAGAAATAAGGACACCAACAAAGACCTGTACCCGAATTACTTCAGGTCGCCTCGCCTGCATTTGGTCAATTGTTTCTTCATGCTATGAAGCACTGCATCTGCCCAGTTAAAAACCCGAGGCTCAATACACTCTATGGCATACTGAAAGTAGCTCTGGAAAGCCATGTGAGGAGCAGCGCTCCCAGCCATACGAGCAATGGTGAACAAAATAGTGCGGAGGATCAAATATCGCACTCCCCAAATGGCTACTTTCTCTTTGCTCCTCTCTGCCTCTGGAACACAGTGTAAGCGACAGTGCTCACCCATGGGCAACCCACCACCTCTTCTACCAGTCAGGCTCGCATGGTACCCACGCCGTGACAGTCCTGTCAAGAAGTAAATGTTCTCAATATCCAAGGAAAATGTGTGGACCCCTACATGGAATACTTTCTGGTCGGGATCCCACATGTGCACAAGGTACTCCAATAACCTGACTTGGGCCCTCATGCTCGGGATACGAAAGAACTTCAGAAGACCACAGTTTCGTAAAGCGGCAATGGTGGCCGGGTGATTTCCGGCAATGGCCTCATCTTCTTCGTGCTCCCTTTCACGCCATTCCAGAACCATGGTGATGGTCAAATACCTGCATAAGAAGAAGATTAGTAACTCTATTCAACACTTGGTGTCTTTTCATTGAGCAAAACTTTAAAAAATTTCTCTACTTTGTGGTTCTCCCAGGTGCCCTTTAGGCATAGTGTGAGGTTCTCACAGACGCCTTTGGGGTCACCTGTGAGAATGAGTCATTCTTGCAAGTCCCGTGTGGCTCACCTGCGAGAATGGATGAGCACGACTTTAGCCCCCAAAACCAACTCAAAACTATGTTTTTTGCCAATGAAAATGAAAAATTAAACCATGAAAAGGTAGAGGACAAAGAGCCTACCTCACTGTCGCTGACGGTTCGTCGAATGGATGCTCGTAACTCCCACAATCGAACGTCGAATTTCAAGGGTAAAAGAGGGGTTTTGAGGCTCAAATATTGTTAAAGTTAAAATGATATGGTAAAAAGAGTTTTTACCCCTTTATATTTACTTTTACCCTTTTATTGGATTTTATAATTGTTTATTTATTAAAACCTAATGCCTAATTCCCTTTTCAGTACAACTTTTGCAGGTGTAATGACTTCGATGTTCATGCACAGGGATGCGGATATTTTTTCTTCTTCATCACATGTTTTGATTGTTTTTTATGGTTTTTGTACAAAACCTCGAGCTTGGTCTTTGTCCATTCTCACGCTCAAAAATACATGAGAACACGATCGAGCACACTTTTATCACTTTTTCGGGCTCAACAAGGTTATATGAAAAAAGAACCCCCCTGGAGTCTCTTTTAAGCTCTTTTCAGACTCTCTAAACATGAAAAGATAGTCGAGCGACCTTGCTATTTTCACGCTCGATAAAGTATTTGAAGAAAGCATCTATTGGGCGATAATTTATCTCTTTTTTGGTCTCATCAGACGATTTTATGAAAAAGGAATTGAGAGAGTTCTCTTTTAAGTGTTTTTGTAGACTCTATAATCATGAAAAACCTTCAAGTTTTCTATCTTTGGACTCGTTAAACAAACATTGACAGACCCGTCATGGGACCGAACCACTCTTTCCTAGGGTTCGTTAAACATAATCCGAAGGACTTATCCGAAGGATAAGCTTATATCAATAAGCATATGTGATCCTCCTCAATCTTGCGTAAAAATAAGGAGGTACTCGCCAGAAATGGTGGGGAAAACTTTGGGAAAGGGATATGTTCTCATATTCATATTAATTGACAGTAAGTGTCGCTCTTGAACATGACACCCCCTATTCATTATTTGAAGCTGGTTTGGGAAATCCATTTGTCTCTCATTCGATTTGCTACAAGGTCATACCCTGCTTCGTCTCTGAGTCAATACTGTCAAATCATTGGTTGTGTCATTCATATGTTCAAGAGAAGTTCATCTGAAACCTCTATTGAGTCGGCCATTTGCAGTTGTCCATTCTCTCTGTGTCGACCTTTCTTGTGTCCAGTCCAACTTACATCATACTCTATTTCACCTTCAAAATCTATTACTCATTTCATGTCATTGATGGGGGATACATCAAGGCCCTCCTGTGACGAGTTTTGTTCCGTCGACTTCAGCACATTATCCGGAAACAAGATTTAGAAATTATTTGGTACCTTGAAACTTGCATGCCTCAATGGCAGGTTTCCTCGCTTTTGACAGTGGGTTTACATCATTGACCCCTGATCGAAAGATTCTGTCGGATGTTCGACCTCAACTCATTCATTCACACTCAATGGATTGTACTAGTGTACCTTGGGAGTCATTGACATTAATGGTGATTTCCCTCGCACTTGTTAACGGTTTCATCAATGACCGGTAATCAAGTGGTTTCTACCATGTTCGACTTCAACACATATAATCACATGGTTAGATTCGTACTTTTGGGTGACGGAATTGAAAACCCTGGATATCATATCCTTGTCCAGGTTGCGATGGGATATGTTTAATTTGTAACACATAGATCCACTTTGTATGTCTCGTGGCTATGTCGTCTCTGTTTGAATTTTCTTGCATAGATCCAGTGTGTATTTCTGGTGGCTATGTTATATTTTGATGGCGTGGATCCACAGTATATGATTGGTGGCCATGACCTATGCTTATAATGCCATCCATCTGTGATCTAGGTATGAGAATGCCTACCTCAGAACTAGTATGATATTCTACAGATGCTTGGATGTTCGCAGGTTTCTGATTAGGTGCACTCCTGGTTGTTGACACACACACGTAGTTTACAAAGTATTTCGGCTGTCACTGATTCCGGCCTCATACTTTGGATTCTGTTACCCATGATTTTGGTCATCTTGATGGTGTATTGATGATGGTGTACTCAGGCTCCTAATAAGCACTTTCTTCTGAGAAAAGTGACATTCATCTCTTCCCAGAAAACATATTTTTGAAGAGAGTTCGCAGGTTGCTTATATCCTAGGGTGCAAGAATGACCCATTCTTGCAGGCTGCCTTCAGCTAGTGTGCGAACTTCTCGGATTGTGCTACATAGCTAGGGTGCGAACTTGTCCTCAAGCTTGGAAAAAAGATGAAGTCTCGATGGTTCTAGAAGGGAATCTTCTAGAGAATGGGTTGGCATTCGAATGGTTATCTTTGTACTGATTTCCCTAATATTGTGGGATCATTCTTATCCAAGTAACCATCTCATCCTCTCCTATATATTGATGGAATTCTCATGGAAAAGGTTAAGCAAGATTCATTGGAGAATTGGTGAAAGAATTGTGTGAATGACCTAGCTTGAACAAGAGCTTGGAGACTCTAGCAAGTCTAGCAAGAGGAATTGGATCTTCTTCATACAAGGATCGAGCAAGAGTGTGTGTGTTGGAACCAAGAGCCACCGAAATGAAGCTTGCGACATCAAGGCAATCAGGTTGTATCTTCTACTTTTGATTAATATGATACAACGGCATGTCTTTTTCCCATAAAGTCATTCTTACTTTATTGTGTAATTCCTTGATCATACACATAAGTTGACAATTGAATATATTTTTCTATCTTCACTTTGGTTGGTTTGTGTTGTCTTGGTCTTGACCTCACGAGAGCACCGGAGTGAAGCAGGAGCAACAAAGACCCTAGGAAGCGATACAAAGGTATGTTACTTGTTCCTCCCTACTAGCTAATTCAATGGTCATAACTTAGGGAAAGAGTCATGTCCTGTCCTGTCCTGTTTTGTTCTAGATCCAAGTGGATCTAGGGAGATCTATTAGTGTCTGCACCTACCGATTAGTCTGATAACACCCATTGGCATAGTAACTTCACGCTGTTGAGGGTCTTTCGAAGTGTTCAAGAGTAATACGTCATCTCTTTCTGGAGTAGGTGCTCTACTCTCATGTATGGATAAGTGTTTCAAGTCTTCATGTGTTCTATCAACTTCAACAGCCCGGTCTCTAGCTCTTAGTTGCTTCGACTTGTCCTCTTGTTCTTCTATTAAGTGCGCTATTCTCCTAGCCATGAAATCTCTTATTTCTTGCTTTTTATGTTCTAGGTCTTCCTCTTCTTGTTTCATTTGTATACGATCTTTCTCAATTTATTTCTTTCCTAACAAAATAGCAAACGAGGTGGTGTTCTCAACAAACTTAACAACCTCAAATTATTCCTCTATTGAAGTGCCATGAGCACTCATATTTATTTGGGTAAGTCTTCCACATAGGGTTATCATCTTCCCTTTAAATAATCATATTCCTCCCAATGAAAAAACCATAGCAGGATTTCCCAAAATTTCTCAAGTTCTTTCTATCATAATATTCACCCGTGTTTCCTCATCTAGAACACAGTCTATGTCGAAGTCTTATATTATTGTTTCTATAAACTCCTCCTCTTTTAAGATCTCTGATAAGTTGATGTATGTGTGATCATTCAGGGTTTCTTTCATCTGTAATAATACAGTCTCTGATTCTTTCTGGGGTTCTATCATATCTTTAGTTTCTTGGCTTGTCTCATGGTTTTCTTGTCTCATATTCATCTTTTCAACTTTATCAATCATTTTAGGGAAATCTAAAACTTCATGGTCCATAGCTTTACAGCAAAGACAACTACGATCTCTACCAGGGCATTCCTTAGCAAGATGGTCCGGTCTTCTACAAATGTAACAAAGAGTTAATCCTCTCTTTCTTTTAAATAATCCCCAACTTTTCCTGTAATGCGTACTAGGATCATAGTAACTAACCTGCAAAAAAATCTTTCTAGGTTCTTGCATCCATTTGTTAGTCCAGACATTCTTTCTATGCATAGGAATAACATATCTTTCACTATTTCTATCATATCTACTCATATCAAATCTTCTTTCTTCTAGTTGTGCCCTAGTTTTCAGACTAGGACAAAGTCTGTCAAGTATTCCTAGATCCATTCTTTTGAAACAAAAATTTTCACTTGCCTTACCTTTCTCAGAGCACAAAGATTTAAGATCTTACCTCTTTTCTTCAGATCTGATTCTTTTCTTAGCACAGAGCTTCGCAAGTCAAGTAGAATATTGCGCACTAAAGTAGCAGATCTACGCACATAGTTTTTTCTTCTCTTCAATTCCCAACAATCACAGTTTCAGGTCCCGACAATGGAACCATTTGTTGGCACAGGGGCAGACCCGGGATTCAACGCTTAAATAGTGCACCAACAAAACACTAACTACTGACCCTTTCGGCAACACCTGCGAAACAGATGAAGTCTCACCCGAGGTAGAGGCAGGGGTGGTTGCAAGATTCAAGTGTCTACAACCTAGATGGGACACAAATATATGATCAGAGTACTTAACAGAGCACTTAGCAGTTAATATTCATCATTATTTAACCCTTATCCACATCGTAGGTCCAGACCCTAATTACAGAACAACACAATATTCAACAAGATCTAACACATCCAAGCACTTAACACATAGAAATAGATCAGATATGGCATTCATTCACATCACTAAGCACTAAGCTACTATATCATATGTATTCAACATACAGATCAAAACACTAAGCATAAATCACAACAATCACATAACAACCCTAAAGCACAAAGCAACCATAACATAGGATATACGTGGTTCACCCCAGTGTAGAGCTACGTCCACCAACTCTTCTTATTCTTTATTGTCTTCTGTCAATCTTCTTACATGCACAGAGCCACAAAACTCACTCCACATAGGACAGGAGATCTGTGCGCACCTCGTTAGATCCTCCTTCCCCGAGATAGGTTCAAGCACAAAGCCTTCTTACACAGTCTACACATAAGCTTCTTACAATCACTTACACTTAGCTCTGCAAGTTCTCAACACAATATTGCACTTAGCCAACTAGTCATGCACTGAGCCAATCATTAACTAGTTACTTCTTACATCGCCTAGCCTTATATTTATACATTACAAAATGGGCCTAAACATGGGTAAACCCATGGGCCGACATCCCATACCCGTTATATAAACCCTAAACCCAAAAATTCCCTAAAAAGGGGTCCAGATCCCGCGATCTCCGCTTTGTCTTACGCTCCGCCTTCGACCAACCTGTCGAAGTCCCAAAAATGGTCAACCATGACCAAGGTTTTCCACTACTTGTTCAAGGGCCAACAAAGTCTTCCATTTATAATTTCTCGGCTCACCAACCTATAAACATAATTACAATTCAGCAATATAACTGGGGCTCGTCCTTGGGGTATTACAACGTACAACCTCTGTGACCATAGACAGTCTAGTACAAAAGTCAGGGGGAACGTACAACCTTTGTGAGCATAGAAAAACTAGTGCAAAAGTCAGGGGGAACGTACAACCTCTATGAGCCTAGTCAAGCCTTGTGAGCCATGAGCAAAATTCAAGGCATCTAGCAAAAGTTAGGTTAAACATAAAATTTCTATGAGCTAGAAACAAACGATTTTTCTAATATTGAAAATGATATAATTGTATTTATCTAGTGCATTGGCACGTGTAACATTATCCACCATGAAAATAAATTTGAATTGTCATGTAAAGAGTCGAGTTGTAAAAGTCGAAGTTTCATGTCTAGGTCAAAGTCAAAGTTGTCAAGTTTTTTGTATTTTGCATGTTGCATGCATGTCTAGTTGCATGTTTCAAGCATGACACGTGCATGTTGAGTTAGTTCGCATGTAGTGCCAAGTCACAAGGGCGAGTTGGATTTCTAACTGAAGTATAAAGTCAAGTTCTAATTTCGGACTCAAGTGTAAAGCTGAGTTATGACAAGTTTGCATTCAAGCTGCTAATTCGAGCCATCTCCTTCTCCTCTCCACTCCTTTATAAGAAAAGGTCGACCCCTCATTCTACACACTTGTTATGCAGAGTAAAGGTGAAGGAGGAGAGGTAACAAAGGAGTCCTAAGGAAACAAATGTGCCCTGCAGACAGTGTTGTGTATATCAGTCCAAAAAACAACGAAGTTCCCTGCAGACAGTGTTGTGTATATCAGTCCAAAAGACAATGAAGGCAACCTGCAAACAGTGCTGATATATATCGACAGAAAAGGAAGCAAAGGAGTCCTAAGGCAACATGTGAATTCTATCCACAGTGCTGATATCTAACAACAGATTAGGACAACAAGTTCTCTTTGCTTTTACAGGTTACACAATCAAGTCAAAATCATTTTGACAAACTCATTTAAAAACAGATTTTTCATATTTTTTTTTCAACCAAGAGGTTAAAGAGTGTGAATAGTGTTGCGATCAATATACGAATGCAGCGCAACAGGGTTTTAAGCCGAACAAGATTCTACTGAGTCCGGAAGAGCGTGAATAGGCAGTCACTGCCGACTGGCCTCAACATGGCGGCTTCATCAGGAGGAGGGACGCCCCCCTCCTACCGTAACATTGTGAGCGGCGACACATCTCATGCTGATTCGACACAACCACAGACAGCTCCAGTGCTGGGAGCA
>ML794809.1:205749-216663 GCA_009831015.1 Picea engelmannii | reverse complement strand
TCAGTTTAGACAACGATCCTAAGGATAATGGGATAGGTCCTGTCAATTTGTTGTAGCCCAGGTCTAGTACAGTAAGCGAGCGGAGGAGGCCCAATGACTCTGGAATCGTTCCCCTCAAATTGTTGCTGTGCAGTTGTAGCAGAGTCAGAGATTATAGATTTCCTATAGAAGATGGTACGGAGCCGTACAAACTATTATTTGGTATCTTGAGAATGGTAAGGCTCTTCCATTGGCCCTCAAAAATCTGGGAAACATTGGCAGATAATTTATTATTTCCCAAGGCAATCCATCCTATACGAGGCATCTGAGAGAGCTGAAATGGAAGAGGTCCACTAAGATTTGCATTGCTCATCTGCAGGTCGATCAAACTAGTCATATTCGTTAACCAAGTAGGAAATTCGGACTGAAATGCGTTTCCATCCAGATGGAGAGTTTCTAGGTATCTAAGTTTCTGCAGGGAAGGGGGAATGGAACCCGTCAATCTGCAGTTTGACATTGTAACATTTAAGAGCTGGGAAAGACGACTTACTGATTGTCCCCATGAAGACGACGTTGCCGAGAGATCGATTCCGTTGAGAGAAAGATTTGTCAAGGCCGTCAGTTTAGCAAGCCATGAGAGGTCAGGACTCGTCAACGTAGAAGCCGGGGAAGAGAGATCGAGTCCTGTCAAATTATTCAGATTTCCGAGCTGCCATGGAACGGTACCTGCAAATCCAGCTGTCGACAGGTTGAGGTATTTCAAGTTTTTCAAAAAACCCATCTCTGTAGGAATAGGTAGGCCGGTAAAGTTATTGAAGCTAACATCCAAATGCTCCAAAGCCGTCAAGTTAAGTGCTGCAGGGCTCAAGATACCACTCAAACTGCAATTATGTAAATCCACCACAACGACACCGCCGGTTAGGCTGTCGCAGGAGACACCTTCCCAGTGGCAACAGCTGAAAGAAACATTCCAAGAAGCCAAACGTCCCGCAGGATCATGCAAACCGTTTTTAAAAGACAAGAGAGATTGCCTATCCTGATTCAAACAATCACCGGCTTTGCCAGAAACGGTTGTGAAAATGCAGGATACAACTAGGCAACCACTGAACACCTGAATGAGAAAACGGAGTAATTTTTTTTGCAGAATACCCGTCATCCGTGGTTCTTGGTGCAAGGATCGGGATTGCATGCCTGATTTGGCCACCATAATGATTTTGTTGGCATGAGAAATCTCTCGACTCTTGCCTCTATGTAAGAGAGATCAATCTGATCTATGTAATAGAGATCTCTCGACTCTTGATTTTGTTGGCATGAGAGATCAATCTGATCTATGTAAGAAAGAAATCATATATATAGAAACCCAGTCAAAACTAAAATCAAGAACCGTCCATTAGCCATGTGGTGGTGGAAGTTGATGTATAAGTTTACGGTGGTGGATATTGATGTATAAGTTTACGGTGGTGGATATTGATGTATAAGTTTACTTAGTATGATGTATAAGTTTACGGTGGTGGATATTGATGTATAAGTTCACTGAGTAAAGGACAGGTAGTACATGTCATTTTTTTAATTGTTTGTGGATAATCAATATGTGCTTTTTTGACTTATAATTGGATAGGTAAATTGTCCATCCATCTCTTTGTCTTATAGGTATCTATCTATCTTCATTATATTATTTCAACCTATTATAAATAGAACAGCTCTTCAATATAATCAACAAACCTATATCTTCATTATCTCCTCTCAACCTATTATAAATAGAAGAGCTCTTCAATGTAATCAATAAATCTATTATAAATAAAGAAACTCTTCAATATAATCGACAATCGACAAGCAGATCAATTAGATCGATCTATTTTGCCATTGTTTCCTTCAGCCTGTGATATTGTCTTTTCTCAATATCTACATTGGAATACACTGATTAGAGCCAACCAACCCTGATGGAGAGGAAAAAGGTGGATGTGAATCCCAATAAGTGTTGTGTTGACATTGGATGTGATTCCGAATACTCAGAGATTCCGCCTTTCTCCGATGCCTCCACCGTTGGTTCATTAATAAGCGTGTAAAATGGGGTCCTCTCTTTTTCAGTTATGGACCCCAGAGCCACTTGATTTACCGCTTACCGACAGTACAGTCCTTGGTGTATCTATCAATCTTTTGTCATTCCATATACACCAACCCACTGTGATCAGTAGAATGGAGGTTTGTCGTGGATTGGAAAAGACGAAAATAAAAAAGACGAATGATTCCTAAGAGAAAAACAAAGAGCCATGTCTAGAACCATAAGTGAAAATACAGAAACAACTACGCAACAACTGAACCTCTGAATCGCAAATCGGAGTAATATTTTTTGCAGAATACCCGTCATCCGTGGACGACGGTGCAAGGAATTGGATTCCATGCCTCATTTGGCCATCATAATGATGTTATGATTTTATGGGCTTCTTGCATATGTTTACCAATCTGCTCTATGTGCATTGTGAGGTAGACAACTCAGTCAAAGCTAAGAGCTAGAACAGTCAAAGCTAAAAGGTAGAACAGTATATAATACAGACTGTTCATTTAATTATTTGTACAATGAATCCCAGAAAATCATTAAGATATTTTCAAATTTTAAAAGACAATGGTCAAAAAGATTGAGTTTATCTAACTCCACATAAATATCTGATATGAAAGGACTTAAATGCTTATGCAGTCGCTTGGTTCTGCTTAAAAACAATCCACTGAGGCTAAACATTTGACGCGAGTAATAAGTGGGTCATGTTTGTAACTTTGGGCAAGAAGAAGACGGGCATCTTCTTGACAGCCACAACTCGACGTTCCTGGATGTTGCAGCCGGTGGATTGTTGAATGTTGTAGTTGGTGGATTATCAGCTGTAAGATTTGAAAATATTAAGATTTGAAAATATTATAATTGATGAATTATAAAGTGTAAAATCTGAAAGCAATTGAGTAAATATAATAATATATAATAATTGGGTGAATTCAAATCTTTAAATAATTTTTTCAAACTCTCATTATGATTTATGATTATGATTGATTGTTTATAAAATTTTCAAACTCTCATTATGATTATGATTGACTGTTTATTATGATTTATGATTATGATTGATTGTTTATAAAATTTTCAAACTCTCATTATGATTATGATTGACTGTTTATAAAATTTGTTTATAAAATTTCGTTTATTTGTATGTTATTTTCAATGTATTATTATTGAAATTAGCTATTGCTTTTGAACGACTCATTATGATTGTTGTTTATAAAAACTAGCACAGCTACATAATTGTGGCTGATGAAGGCCGAAAGGTATTTTTAATTTATTAAAAATACCTTTAAAATAAACCCTAATTAGGGTTTGTAAATAAAATTTGCTATATCCATCTTTGCTATATAAAATTTATTAACCCTGTCATCAAGCACAAAAACTATTTGGGTTAAGCTGCGTACGTACCATGGCATTGCATTGTCCCGATTGCTTTGAGGGGTTTCTTGGTGACCTCGGCGGGCCAATATAGATGACCACGACCACAGTAAAACCAAGAAAAGTCTTATGGTGTGATGAATGGCGTTAGTGTGATGAATCGCGTGAGGAGTTTCTTGCTACATCCACGCGCCCGCCTCCGTTAAAAAATGTCGTCGCGTGAGGAGTTTCTTGCTACATCCACGCGGCCCGCCCCGGTAAAAAAAATGACGGCGCACTCTAAAACACACAGATGAAACGGCACAGTTCATAATCCACGCGGTCACAAGCGGCCATACGCATTTGCTCATGAACAATAATTTTTGTTGTTATTTCTTAATCATTGAACGTGGCAATTTGGTGGTGATCAAGTAATTCTTTAATCTTATTTAGTAAATGTGAAAAAGTAATCACATAAACGTCTTTATAAATGAGCGGAAGTTAATTTATCAAAATCTCATCCATTGATTAGAGAGGACGACGAAGAATATGCCAGCATCTTCAATTGCCAACCCCAAGATTGAAATTTATGATTAAAAGGTGATTAAGTGTGCCCATTGTCAATAGGTATACGCCTTTCCGCGTAATTATGATTGATTGTTAATAAAATTCATTTATTTGTATGTATGTTATTTTCAATGTATTATTATTGAAATTAATTATTGTTTTTAATTAATTTATTGCTTTTTGATTGTTGTTTATAAAAATTATGATTGATAGTTAATAAAATTCATTTATTTGTATGTATGTTATTTTCAATGTATTATTATTGAAATTAACTATTGTTATTGAATTAATCATTATGATTGTTGTTTATAAAATAAATGACTCATTATGATTCTTGTTTATAAAAATTATGATTGTTGTTAATAAAATTCATTTATTTGTATTTGAATTAATCATTATGATTGTTGTTTATAAAATAAATGACTCATTATGATTGTTGTTTATAAAAATTATGATTGATTGTTAATAAAATTCATTTATTTGGATGTATGTTATTTTTAATGTATTATTATTGAAATTAACTATTGTTTTTGAATTATTCATTATGATTATTGTTTATAAAATTTCATTTATTTGTATATTTTCAATGTATTATTATTGAAATTAACAATTGTTTTTGAATGTGCAAAAAGTAATTTAATAGGTGATGTATTTTAAACCAAAATTTGTAGAAGTAAAAATGATATATAATAAGCATATTTATAATTAATATTTTCAAATATATTTTTTTATTGGAATTCAAAACAAATCCATATATAATGAGACATGCACTTAAACTAAGAAATATTATTTTTATAGAGAAAAGAGAGGCCAAACATGCATATCAATAAATATGGATTTATAAATGGAATGGAATGAAGCTATATCTAATGGCCAAGTGCTCATGATAGAAATATGTCTATGTAGTAATTTGAAGCTATTGTATAGTTATGGATGGACAAAGAAGATGTTGAAACATATACAATAAAATATATCAATGAGTTATGCACTTAATAAGACCTACATTTACCCTAACATTTTGTGTTAGAAAGAGGTGATACACAAATGTATGAGACATTTTGATCATTTTCTATTACAACCAAAGTATCCTCATTTTTATCTTCTTTTATCCATTTCCTTATATGATATTTTAGTAGGTTGAGGTGTTTGATAAAACAAGTTATTCCTACATAGGATGAACACCTATAGTAACCATTCACACAACCATATCAAAGATCGTAACACCAATGTTTTTATGTGGTTAAAACCATCTAAGAGAGAACAGTCCATGATCCTAGCCAACGTGGCCACTAGAGGCAATATATTAATGAAAAGTAAAAATATTTTACAAGATATTTTCTCACAATCGATCATCAACAAATGAACCTCCATTCTCTTTCATAGAGATCATGGACCAATCAAGTGTTAATCCACATATTAATATAGTTGTTAATGTTGATGTTTGGACAACATCGGGAAGACATTTTCTAAACATAATAATTAATAATATAATTATTATTGATTATTAAATTTAGTATATAATAAGTAAATGATAATAATAAATAGTTGTTGATTATTCAAGGGACGCATCCTTTCATGGATGGTCACATTATGTTCCATATATATGGAACACTCATCATTGTAATAATATATCGATCATATCTCATATGAAGAAAAACCAACAGTTAATATCGAAGATAATAGAATTTTCCAAATCACTCTCTATCTAGAACATATCGTGATCATTGGATTACATAACTACAAATGCATATTAATACATACTAAAGAAACACACTTTTACCTAAAGACACACTAGACCAAGTTGATCTTAACTAACTCCTAAGTGTTTAAATATCCTAACATTCCCTCTTAAGAACAACTTGGAATAAGATTGAAAGATTTACAAAGGTGACACAATATGAGAAGGAAGGAGGCATTGGAGCCTATCCCATTTAATGGAAACTTCTTGAACTCCTAATATAGATCAAAGTTTGGAAAACTTCACTTCTGTAAGAGACTTTGTGAAAATATCTACAACTTTATTATCTATAGGGAAAAAGAGAACTTCAATAAGTTGATCATGAATGAGATTGTTAATGAAGTGCATGTGTAGATCAATGTGTTTTCTATGTTGATGTTGAACTAGATCTTTGGAAAGATTGATGGAACTCTATTTTTTGCACTAGAAGGTGGTCATATGATGCTTCTAGAATCCAAATCTGAAAGGATTTTTTGAATCCACAAGGTTTCATGACTTTCATTAACCATTGCTCAGTACTCTACTTCTATTGAAGAAAGAGAAATAGTTCATTGTTTCTTACAAGCCTAAGGGACAACTCTAGAACCAAGGATGAAAACAAAACTTGTAGTAGACCTTCGATCATCAGGGTCATCGACCCAATCCACCCTGAATTGTAATGTATCCCAAATTGAGTTGTACCCTGAATATACCTAAGTATCATTTTTTTTTCTTTCCAATGGATTTCAGGGGGTGTTTGCATATATTGGGAAATAAGACCAATAAAAAAGGAAATATAAGGATGAGTATGAGTCAAATATAAGAGGCTACCAACTAACCGACGGTACAAAGTGGCATCGATTTTAGGAGTTCTACATCTGGTGACAAGTTTGAATCCAAATTGTAAGGGAGAAGGGGTTGGTTTAGAATCATCTAGACATCAAAGTGGTGAAGAAGGTCACATGCATACTTAGACTGGAAAGGGATATTCCTTCTTTAGTTTGCAATACTTGGTGGCCAAAGAAATAATGCAAATAACATAATTATGTCATTTCAAATTTATTTTTAACGATGGATTTCACATGGGTTAAAAGTTTAGGATCACTACCAATGAGGATAAGGTCATCAACATAAATATGAAGTATTATGAGATGGATTTGTAAATTCTTGGTATAAACATTACGGTCAGAATGACATCTAGAAAAGTTGGCGTCAAGAAGAAAGCTGACCATTTTACCATACCAAGCTCAAGGAGCTTGCTTAAGACGATAGAGAGATTTATTAAGGTGGAAAACAAAAATAATAAATTGAATAAATATAATAGTTATGAGGGAAGTTGTTGGGTGGATTCGAATATTTAGATAATTTTTTCAAAAACTCATCATGATTGGTTGTTTATAAAATTTCCTTTATTTGTATGCATGCTATTTTCAATGTATTATTATTGAAATTAATAATTACTTTTGCATGTGCAAAAAGTAACTTAACTTATTATAAGGTGGTAATGTAAAAGTGGTGTATTTTAAACCATAATTTGTAGAAGTAACAATGATATATAATAAGCATGCTTATAATTAATATTTCCAAATATTTTTGCCATTGTAATTCAAAACAAATCCATATATAGTGAGACATGCACTCAAACCAAGAAATGTTACTTTTATAGAGAAAAGAGAGGCCAAACACCTCTATCAATGAGTATCCCCTATATTTAGGGATCTATAAATTGAATGGAATGAAGCTATCTCTATCTCTATCTCTAGTGGCTAAGTGTTCATGATAGAAATGTGTTCATGTAGTAATTTGAAGTTATTTTATAGTCGTGAGTGGAGAAAGAAGATGTTGCAACATATACAATAAAATATATCAATGCGCTATGCACTTAACACAACTTTCTACATTTACCCTAACATTTTGTGTTAGAAAGAGGTGATACACAAATGTATGAGACATTTTGACCATTTTCTATTACAACCAAAGCATACTCATTTTTATCTTCTTTCATACATTTCCTTATATGATATTTTAGTAGGTTGAGGTATTTGATAAAACAAGTTATTCCCACACATGATGAACACCTTTAGTAACCTCTTACACAACCATATCAAATATCATAGCACTAATGGTTTTATTTGGTTAAAACCATCTAAGAGAGAAACAGTCTGTGATCCCTGCCAATGTGGCCACCTGAGGAAATATATTAATGAAAAATAAAAATAGTTTACAAGAATTTTTATCACAATTGATCATCAAAAAATGACCCTCCAAGATGTTTAATAGAGATCATGGATCAATCCGGTGTTAATCCACATATCAATATATTTGTTAATATTGAAGAGAATATGAGTTGTCGAATCACTCTATGTCTAGAACATATCAGGTGTAAATAGACCATAGAGATCATAGACCAATCGGGTGTAAATACATAGATCAATATAGTTGTTAATATCAAAGAGAATACGAGTTGTCAAATCACTCTATGTTTAGAACATATCGTGATCATTGGATTACATATCTACAAATGCATATTAATGCATACTAGAGAAACACACTTTTACCTAAAGACACACTAGACCAAGTTGATCTTAACTAACTCATAAGTGTCTAAATATCCTAACACCCCCCCTTAAGAACAACTTCTAATAGGATTGAAGGATTTACAAAGGGGACACAATAGGAGAAGGAAGGAGGCATTGGAGCCTATCCCCATCTAATGGAAACTTCCTGAACTTGTAACATAGATCAAAGTTTGGAAAATTTCACTTTTGTTAGAGACATTGTGAAAATATCTACAACTTTGTTATCTGTAGGGAAACAAAGAACTTCAATAAGTTGATCATGAATGAGATTGTTGATGAACATAAACATTAGGGTCAAAATGACATCTACAAAAGTTGGTGTCAAGAAGAAGGCTGACCATTTTACCATACCAAGATCGAGGAGATTGCTTAAGACAATAGAGAGATTTGTTAAGGTGGAAACCAAGAATAAGAAATTGAGTAAATATCATAGTTACGAGGGAAGTTGTTGGGTGGATTCAAATCTTTAAATAATTTTTTCAAAAACTCATTGTGATTGGTTGTTTATAATTTTTTTTTATTTGTATGTAT
This sequence comes from Picea engelmannii, assembly GCA_009831015.1. NCBI lineage: Eukaryota > Viridiplantae > Streptophyta > Pinopsida > Pinales > Pinaceae > Picea > Picea engelmannii. The sequence continues at coordinate 207,887 of ML794809.1, read as the reverse complement.
GTTATTTTCAATGTATTATTATTGAAATTAACAATTTCTTTTGAATGTTCAAAAATTAACTTAACTTATTATGAGGTGCCAATGTAAAAGTGGTTTATTTTAAACCATAATTTGTAGAAGTAACAATGATATATAATAAGCATGCTTATAATTAATATTTCCAAATTTTTTTTCTCCATTGGAGTTCAAAACAAATTCATATATAATGAGACATGCACTCAAACCAAGAAATGTTACTTTTATAGAGAAATGAGAGGCCAAACTGTTAATTTTTTTTTTCAAAATCCCACCCAGTTTCAGTCTCGCTGATTTTTCAGTCAAATTTAAATGCCAAACTCAGTTTCAGCACTGTTTCAGCATATGCTATAGCCGTGTTTCAGCATCTGCTACAGCTGTGTTTCAGCATCTGCTACAACAGTGTTTCAGCATCTACTACAGCCGTGTTTCAGCATCTGCTACAGGAGTGTTTCAGCATATGACTCAGCACTGTGTTTCAGCATATACTCACAGTGGTGTTTCAGCATATGCTACAGGAGTGTTTCAACATATGCTACAGCAGTGTTTCAGCATCTAAAAAACTTAACAGAAAATAAATTTCTGAACAAAAAATAAATTTCAGAACTGAAACATGAGGATTATGAACATCTTTTCCAACGCAGAAATAAAATATCAGCAATATGCAAAACTCAGAAAATATGGACACAAAGATTTTTGGTCTAACTTCGACCCTGGAAAAACCCACAAGGGGAAAACCAGTGAGAGAGGGATTTGTATTATTTATGAGCTTCTGAGAAATTCTTTTATAGCATATTCATCTTCAGATATTTACACAAACTTATCTCAACATTCCTGTAGCTTTGCTTCTCAATTTTTGAACCAAAAATTCGTACAACTGTATGACAATTAATGTTGGACAGACTATCACGAAATTCGTGCCAAAACTCTGCTAAGATTCAATTTGTGTGCCTCACAATGCTATTCGACAACCTTGGAATGCATGCCAATGCTCCCAGAAATTGTTGATGTTGTCTCTTTTCTTCAGCTCGACCTCTCTCTCTTGCTCTCTCTTGTTCTCTCAACAAGAATTCTTGAGCTCCTCTTGTTCTCTCAACAAGAATGCTTCAGCTCCTCTTGTTCTCTCAACAAGAATGCTTCATCTCCTCTTGCTCTTGGCATCTCGCCAAGAGCCTCTTGGCCTCTCACCAAGATTTCTTCTGCTTCTTTGTTCTTGGCATCTCACCAAGAACCTCTTGGCATCTCACCAAGAGTCTCTAACTTCTTACCCAAGAATGGGTGCGCCCACTTGCCTTAATCAACCTCATGAGGGAAGGTGAGGAGTTTTCTAATCTAAAGGCTGAGATTAGATTAGATGGGTGGCTGAGATTTGGTGTCTCTTCACTCACCCTCACTTTAATCATAAAGTTATCTTTTAATTTGCATCTCACAAATTAATTTGACTAAGACCCACATTCGGTAATTTCTCCCCCTTAGGCGCCTAAGGAAGAGAAACACTTGCCTTGGTACTTTATTTTAATTTAAAATTTAACACTCCCTCATACCGAGGTAAGTGTTACTCAGCACTCCAAGCTTGTCCCTGAAAAATATAAACTTGCCCCTGTTCAATGACTTCCTCAGTCTACACACATGAGACTCTCTCCCATGCACCTCAAAGCATGCCTCGGCCCATAGAAATAGTGGCAACCCCTGATCATGTAGCATGGCTCTCACAACCCCAAAAATGGCCTTGTTCTTCCTCTCAGCAACCCCATTCTGCTGCGGGTTGTAAGGAACAGTCAACTCCCTCCTGATGCCCTCTCCTGCACAGAAATCCATAAACTCCTTGGAGGTATACTCACCCCCATTGTCCCATCTCAGGACTTTGATTTGCTTCCCTGTCTAGTTCTCCACAAGAGATTTGAACTCTTGAAACCAGTTGAAGAAAATCCAGGACTTCCGAGAGAAGTCATCAATGAATACAACATAGTATAGGGATCCAGTCAACGATGCTGAAGACATCGGGCCACATACATCTGAATGTATAAGATCAAGTATCCCTGCTGCTCCACTGTCATTGCTTGGAAAAGCAGTCTTGGTGTACTTTCCCAAGGTACACCCCTTGCACAACTCATGGTGCTCTG
>ML794809.1:190283-205367 GCA_009831015.1 Picea engelmannii | reverse complement strand
CTTTGGCCGAAGTGATGCTAGACCCTATGGGGAAAAGAAGCACCTGCCCATCACGGAACAAGACCTCATAGCCCTTCTCCTCAATAGTAGAAACTGACACTAAGTTCTTCTTCAATCCCAGAACATAAAGAACCTCTGTCAAAATCATGGGAGGCAAAGACTCCCTCCGAAATGATACAGTCCCACAACCAGCCACCTTGACCTCCCGGTCATCTCCAAGCACTACCTCTACATCTCCACACTGAGTAAGATCTGTCAAGTGCTCACGAATTGTTGTCATATGGCAAGAGTCACCACTGTCAATATATCAAGTATCAGGAGTAGTGGTCCTCGATGATAGACACGCACTCAAGGAAAATTCCTTGTCAAACTTGGTGGAAATCTCTTCCACCTCTGCTGAAGCTGCTGTTTATCTCGACCTTAGCATCTCACCAAAGGTCTGACCTTGGCATCTCACCAAAGTTCCCTTCTCTTGGCATCTCACCAAGAGTTTCTTGATCTTGGCATCTCACCAACTATCCTCTCCTTTGTCTCTCACCAAGTAACTTCCTCTCGAAGTGATTGTTGTCCCAACTTTCTGTCTGCTGAAATTTCTGCCTCTCTTCAACTTAGCTCTGATACCATGTTAATTTTTTTTTTCAAAATCCCACCCAGTTTCAGTCTCGCTGATTTTTTAGTCAAATTTAAATGCCAAACTCAGTTTCAGCACTATTTCAACATATGCTACAGCCGTGTTTCAGCATCTGCTACAGCCGTGTTTCAACATTTGCTACAACAGTGTTTCAGCATCTACTACAGCCGTGTTTCAGCATCTGCTACAGCAGTGTTTCAGCATATGACTCAACACTGTGTTTTAGCATATACTCACAGCGGTGTTTCAACATATGCTACAGTAGTGTTTCAGCATCTAAAAAACTTAACAGAAAATAAATTTCTGAACAGAAAATAAATTTCAGAACTGAAACATGAGGATTATGAACATCTTTTCCAACGCAGAAATAAAATATCAGCAATATGCAAAACTCGGAAAATATAGACACAAAGATTTTTGGTCTAACTTCGACCCTGGAAAAACCCATAAGGGGAAAACCAGTGAGAGAGGGATTTGTATTATTTATAAGATTCTGAGAAATTCTTTTACAGCATATTCATCTTCAGATATTTACACAAACTTATCTGGACATTCCTGTAGCTTTGCTTCTCAATTTCTGAACTAGAAATTCGTACAACTGTATGACAATTAATGCTGGACAGACTATCACGAAATTCATGCCAAAACTCTGCTAAGATTCAATTTATGTGCCTCACAATGCTATTCGGCAACCTTGGAATGCATGCCAATGCTCCCAGAAATTGTTGTTGTTGTCTCTTTTCTTCAGCTCGACCTCTCTCTCTTGCTCTCTCTTGTTCTCTCAACAAGAATTCTTGAGCTCCTCTTGTTCTCTCAACAAGAATGCTTTAGCTCCTCTTATTCTCTCAACAAGAATGCTTCAGCTCCTCTTGCTCTTGGCATCTCACCAAGAGCCTCTTGGCCTCTCACCAAGATTTCTTCTGCTTCTTTGTTCTTGGCATCTCACCAAGAACCTCTTGGCATCTCACCAAGAGTCTCTAACTTCTTACCCAAGAATGGGTGCGCCCACTTGCCTTAATCAACCTCATGAGGGAAGGTGAGGAGTTTTCTAATCTAAAGGCTGAGATTAGATTAGATGGGTGGCTGAGATTTGGTGTCTCTTCACTCACCCTCACTTTAATCATAAAGTTATCTTTTAATTTGCATCTCACAAATTAATTTGACTAAGACCCACATTCAGCAATTTCTCCCCCTTAGGCGCCTAAGGAAGAGAAACACTTGCCTTGGTACTTTATTTTAATTTAAAATTTAACACAAACACCCTTATCAATGAGTATCCCCTATATTTATAGATCTATAAATTGAATGGAATGAAGCTATCTCTTGTGGCCAAGTGTTCATGTAGTAATTTTAAGATATTTTATAGTCATGGGTGGACAATGAAGACATTGCAACATATACAATAAAATATATCAATAAGCTATGCACTTAACAAGACCTTCTACATTTCCCTGGATGGGGTGACACATGGCACACACATGTCAACATCTGTGGTGGATACGAGGGTAGTTAAGGCCCCTCGCCACCACCCTCCTCCCTTGTCTAGACGATATCCCTAGCATTACTTCCGCCAAGGTTCAATGCACTGAGGTTATTCTACGTACACACTTTCTTTTTCCATAAAATACCAATTATGTTGAATGGATAATAGATGAGATATAAGTTATTCTGTATACTAATATTTAGTCCGGTGAGCAACACCTTATGTTAACACATTGATTAGTGCACTAATGTGCACTATCGATATAAGCACACCATTGTGCATTATCGATATAAGCACACCAATGCACACTATTGGTATAAGCATATCGACCAAAGAACCTCCGCAAGAACCTCCAACTGCTTAATTTTTTAGTTATAGTAAAAATCCAGTAAAACCTCCACTAAAAACTCTACTATCAATAGTTGTTGGGAATGTTATATTCTTTTCAATGAAAGAATAGTTAATCGAATCACAAGTCGAGGTGGATAGACTGGAAGAATTATCAACTGATGGGTCAAGTTGAGTTGATGGTTAAGCCGAGGTCGAAGTGATTGACTGGATAGTCGAAAGGTCAGCTAATAGGAAGTTGACAGGAGGTCAAGTGACAACCGACTGGAGGTTGATTAGTTCATGTTTAAATGAAGATTGACTAAAGGTCAATTGGGTATTCAAATGGTGTTCAAGAAGAAGTCGACTGTAACAAAATCCCAATATTCATGAGATTGTAGCCAATCATCTTATTAGATCTGTAATTGATTCTCCGGCACAAATATTTAGTGTTTTCCTATTGTAAATCCTATAAATAATCATCATGTAATATTGTAGAAGGTGACTTGAAACTCTCAGTTGAGAGGTGCGTAACATTCATGTAGATGTAAGTCGAATTGGTTGCAGGGTTGTTCTTATGTAAATAAAGAGAGTATGATGGTGATTGTGTCTTAGGTGTAGACCAAGGTTAGCCATGTAACTCTTTATTCAATGAATGAATAAGACAACAAGAGAGAAATATGCTCAAGGAATGATGGTTTTCTTTATTTTGAGTTTCCAGGGTAAAATCTTGGTGTATTGTGTGTTTATAATTGTTTATTTCTGTTTGATTTTGTCTTCACTTTCCTGGTTGGTTTAGTGTGAGTCTTTATTTCTCATCAATTGGTATCAAAGCTACTTTGATACAAGTGGTATCAGAGGTTATATGTTGCTCTGTACAAGTGGTATAAGATAAAAGTTAAGAAAATATTGGAGCTGAGCTAAACCTAGGTCCTGTGGGAATTGTAAGTTAGAGATGTTGAAATTTGTGCTTAAAATAAATGGCAAGCAATTCGAGGATAGAGATCAAAAAATTTATTGGCTAGAATTTTGAGCTTGGAAGCTTAAAATTGAATATCTCCTTATACATTGAGAATAGTGGATACCTATTGGTGGAATATAATTTCATCAAATAAAGGTAGGGCTCATTCATAGTGGGCATAATGGGAGAAACTCAAGAGGAGGGCAAGGAGTATGATTCATATTTTTCTTACAGATTCGATACTGCTAAATGTCTTAGGAGAAGACACAACAAATAAATTGTGGGACAAGTCGGGGAGCTTGCATAAGTCGAAATACCTAGTAAACGAGTTGTTTCTTCAGAAGAAACTATATCTTCTGAGGATGAGTGATGGGATCTTAGTAACAGAGCACCTAAATGCATTCAATACTATGATAAGTCAGTTATTGTATGTGTATAGTAAAATCACTAAGGAGGACAAATGTATTAGCCTATTATGTTTTTTTCTAGACTCCCGTGATCATAACTTAGTCATCACTATAGGGAGTATTTCAACCACATTGACGCTTGAAGACGTGGTTGCATATCTACTATTAGAAGAAATGAGAAAAAATAACATGGAAGATCAAACAAAGATGCATTGATGGTGAAAGGTTGATTGATCGATAGAGAGAAAGGAAAATTCTTTAGTGGAAAGTCTAACTCAAAGGGTAGATCTTAATCATTGGTTTAGTCGATGAGAAGATTCTAGAATTGCAATAAATTTGGGAATTAGAAGAGAGATTGCAAGTCAAAGGAAACAAAAGTCAGTACAAGATCCGATAAGAAGCAATCTAATGAGAGAAATACTACTTCATAAAAAGAAGGCAATGTGTTTCTAGCATCAACCAATACACAATCGACTCATGACATTTGGTTGATTGACTTAGGTGCATCCTTTCATATGACACCTCATAGAGAATGGTTCTATGAATATGAGAGATATGAAGGGGGAGATGTGTTCTTGGGGGACAACTCAATAACCAAATTCATTGGACGAGGAAGAGTCTCACTAATATTGCAGGATGGGAGGAGTAGAACCCTTCTAGGTGTGCTACATATTCTAGCTTTGGAAATAAACCTGATATTTTTTAGTAAGATGAGTGATGCAGGAGTGCACACTATATTTCATAAGGATATATGCAAAATGGTCAGATGGGTGATGGTCTTAATGAAAGGAGTTCAAATAGGAACCATGTACAAGTTATTGGGGAATGTTGACTTGATTGGATGCAACAAAATTGTTGTTTCTAAAGTCGAATCAAACTCCACTCGACTCGACTCTTGGGTTGATTCGATTCCAACTAACTTGAATATTCATCGTCAAGTTGACTCGACCATGCTTTGGAACTAGAGGATGGGTCACATTGGAAAAAAATGACTTCAATCCATGCACAACAAAGGTGTGGTCAAATGTTCTTCATATTGTAATTTGGAAGTCGATTTTTGTGAACACTGCATTCATGGAAAACAAAATTGAGTTAGATTCCCATCTGGAGATACAAGGGAAATTTAAGGGATTCTAGAATTAATACATAGTGACGTGTTTTGGCGTGTAGTTTTCCCTTCAATTGGTGGATCCCTATATTATGTTTCCTTCATAGATGATTTTTCCAGGAAGACATGGATATATTTCCTAAGGAATAAATCATAGGTTTTAGAGAAATTAAAAGAGTTTAAATCTCTTGTGGAAAACCAAAAAAATAATAAGATCGAGATATTGAAAACTGATAATGGAGGTGATTTTTGTGGAAAGGAATTTGAGTAGTTCAACAAGAAATGTGGCATAGCACAGCATATACCTATTGACGGGCAAAATTGACCGCTCGTCAACTGGAGGAGTGAATCCGGTCCGGGGTTGTCTAATTAACCCAAGCCGTTTGGATTAATCCACTCCGACGGGTTTAACGGCTCCGTTGGCCAATCTAAGTCCTAAAGAAAAGAAAAAAAAAACTTGATGGATAACAATCGCCGAAAACTATATACAGATCTAATATATATTTACAATTTAATTGACTAATATTTATAAAATAACTCTACTTATTATACGTACAATATATACAACTGATTCTATTTCTAATATATATATAATATGTACACAATATGAATTTTAATCTAAATCCGCGAAAATCGAATATAAATTGATTTTTATTTATATTAAGCAACAGTGAAATTATTATTTAATCTATTTATATTCTAGAAGTGGAATACCATACTGTCTAATTGAAAACAAAGATAACAAATAGTAGAATATGTTTAGATTGCAGGAAATTTCTGTATTCATTAAACTAATGGAATAAAACTAACAAACTGACCTGTTATCGCATCCCATATTTGTTCTGTGTATAGCATCCAATCTCCCTGTCTGATGAGGCAAACCCGCAACAGATCCTACAAATGATTCTCATAAACGTGAAGCAGTAATGATTGAATCCGAATGATAGAGCATATAAGAGATATAGTCACAACAATCTTATAATTTCACAAGTAGCCACATTAAGATAAATCATGCTATAAAATCTTGTGTATAAATGTTCAACAAAGGATAAAGATAAATCTCTTAATTCAATGTTTGAACAAAATGATTACTGTGCATAAAATCTGGACATAAAACATGGATAATATATAAATTTTTATCATAACAACTTGTAGTAAACCACGACAGCGAAAGCAATCATAATCTAATTACAAATTGAAACAATCATAACTTGAATAAAACCACAATATGGAAAAGCTAAAGCTGTGACCAGTATTAAATTTCATTCAAGTTTGTAAATGAAAAATCCATAGTCTTGCCCTAGGCAGAGATGATCTCATGTTTACAAAATAACATACTTATATAGGTTCCAGGAACAAAAATTTTCCTGTTGATAACACCCAATCTGTTCCAAAAAATGTGGGGGATGCAACCTCCCAGATTTTACTTGATACCGAAAAAAAATAACAACCTAATCTATTTACTAAAAACATAAAGATGGTATGGCTGGAAGATCCCAACAGTGCTTCAAATCTCTTTGAAAATCATGAGTTCCTGTTAACAAATAAAAATAAGAAGATTTTAGATATATTTTCAATTATCAAGACAAGCAATTCGAATTTTTCTAACTAGCTACAGAATCTCACGATTTTGTAGCTAGTTATAATTATAATTAGAATCATATTTTATTCAATCAAACAAAACAAACCAAAAGTAATCCATGCAAACAAATCGTGTATCCTAAATTGAGAAAGACAAAATCATACTAAACTTTGAAAGAGATCATACCTCAAATTAAGGGATTAAAACAAATCAAGTAATCTTAGAGTTTACTATTGTTGTCACTGCTTCCACGTTCTTAAAAATAACAGACCCTGTAGTTTTTTAGCGTTTGTATTTGGCTTGAGCTATGGATTGGAGTCTTCTATTCTCATTTGTTAATGAATCCACCTGGTCTTCCAAAGATTTAAGTCGAGACTGTAGTAAAGGCACATCTGTGTAATACTTGTCGATCCAGGATCGACATTCATTACAGTGCGGCTGTAGAGACTGTGTATTGGCACTGATATTATTAACAGCTAGAGAATCGTCCATTTGACATGTAGGTTCATCACAAAGTTTGATTCCAGGAAAATCAGAATTGTCCTTTAGACATGGTGGTAGGTTGGTAACATAATCGTAGGGTCTGTCAGGACAAAGTCCATATGAATATGGATACTCTTCGGCCAAGAACCTTTCAATTTATGAATCTGAATCCTCACTTACCTCAATTGTAGTTTTTGTGTCTGCATAGGTCTTGGGTTTGTTTCGAGCACATCGTGAAACCAAGCGGCCCTTTTACTCTTATAATTGACATCGACGCTGCCCCTAAGCTTCTTCCTTGTGGTTTTTTTAACACCCTTAATACAACTCTTAGGATACGAATCCGGTGGAGTGTCGGGTTGAGTAGAATTAGGGTAGGTCAAGGGTTCCAAATTAGAGACAGGATCACAGGGCATGAGCGAAGGAGGAGAGATGGTAGGTTTCACAAGGGTTTCTGCGATAACAGGCTTGTAAACCTGTCCCAACTCACTATTACCGAAGCCATTTCGTAACACAAAAGCATCCCAACAATCGTTGTTTAATTTCAACTGATGCATAATGATAATCTTGATTAAACCATGATGGAACAAACTAGACTCAGACTTCTGCCTCTTAAACCGCTTTCCCATCTTGTACAGATTTCTAAGGAGTAAATAGGGCATGTTAAGCGGGAAATCAATGAAGCTCATAAGCAATCGTAGGTGATACAAGAAAACCAACCCAAATCTTCCCTCACAGGTAATGAGCTGTTTCACAATAGCTAACAGATCATGCCATCTAGGTTTTAAAGATGAGATAGGCATACCTCGGTTGCAGCTGGTAATTTTCCTTGAGGTGAACAACAATGACCAAGGGACCTCTTCGACTTTTGCGTTCTTGAACCACTTTTTCCCCACAGCTGGTAAACCAGTAGCTTGGATTATAAAATCTTCATTTACCTCAAGTTGCACGTCTCCTATCTTTGCTCTACAATCGTCGAAAGTCAATGCGAACTCTTGGGAAACTCTCAGATTGAAACCTTCAAACTTTTCAATAAACAAACGCCAACCATTATTTTCTAAGTTGTCTCTGGCATTGTCAAATATAACAAGGTTTGGATGCCATTGGGCTCAATCCTCACCACAGGAGCCATGGCTAACAGAAGGGAATCAACACGAAAATCGGAGGTAGGGTTTGATAGAGAAACATAGAGCCATAGTCCCGAGTTTCCTCAATGCAATGTAAAGATAGTTCGAAATGGTAGGCAGAAGCGTTAATCACCATGTGTGGGAATGAGATCGTGAAGCCCGAGGCCATACAGAGCAATAATATCACGTTGTACCTCATATGATACCTTGGGATATGGGTAGTGTAAGGATGTAAGCATTTGAATACCATAGAGCGCACACAATCATGACTTGATTGCAAGGTAAATGTATGAAATAAACATTATGTAAAAAAATAATTTATGAAACAAACCCCATTACTATTAATCGAATATTGATGAGTGGAGTTTTTTCACTTATGCAACCAAGGCACGTTTAGGACCAAGGGGTTATAAACAAGGAAAACAATCATGTTCATAGAGAAATACGAAAATTCGACAATAGACCATATGAACAGTTATCCTTTGATCAAAAATCAAAACCAAGTGCGAATTCCAACTGCAAGTTTTCATGCTTACAGTCATGAAAACTAAAATCGAAAGGAAGGTATGTAAAAGGCGACAAATAATAACTGTCGTTGCTCATGACGAGTAATGAAAAATTTAGAGACCCTGTGTAGGCAACTTATAAACAATAGAAATTACATTATTGCTGCCAACAATACCCCACAAAAAAATAGATTTGTTGAGAGAATGAACATGATATTGACAAGCACGAAAAGAAGCATGCTTAGTGGTGTCGAGCTCGTACAAGAATTTTGGGTTGAGGCAATTGACACTGCAAAACATTTGGTAAATAGGTCTCCTTCATCAACGTTCGTCGAATCAAATCCACATGAGGTATGGTTTCATACAATACTTCTCTTTCACATCTCAAAGTATTTCGTTGTGATGCATTTGGGAATGTTCCCAAGGAAAAGAGGAACAAGTTGGAAAAGAAGGTAGTCAAGTGTATTTTCATTGGGTACAAGGATGGAATGAAAGGATATAAGCTATGGGATCCTACATCAAGGAAAAAATTGAACAATTGAGATGTGGACTTTGGGAAATTTGAAGGAACTTATGATTTTGACAAGGTTCAAACTAAGAAAGAACCAAAGAAGCTATTGTTTGAGCTGAGGAATGAAGAAGATGATTAAGATGAGTTGACTGAATCAGATGAAAATGTGGATCAACTGACTCCTATTGTAAGTAGGTATGAATGAGTAGGAAACCATCTGAAAGGTATATTCTGCTTGATTTCCATTCTACATTTGTGTTATTTGTCACTGAAAAAGATCCCAAGTTGGTCAGGGAGTTAGTTGACTCGATAGAGGGTAAACTCTGGAAGGAATTCATGGTTAGAGAAATAAAATCCTTGTACAAGAATGAGACATGGGATTTGGTCAATCTACCTAATGGAAGAAAAACCACAGGTAGAAAGTGGGTGTTCAAGAAAAAGTTGAATGTAGTAGGTCAATTCAATAAATTCAAATATCGACTAGTAGCAAAAGGGTATTTCCAAGTCGAGGGAGTCAAATTCAGTGAGAATTTTTCTCTTGTTGTAAAATTAAATTCCATTAGGGTACTAATGTCTCTAGCTGCAACATTTGACCTTGAGATAGAACAAATGAATGTGAAGACAATTTTATTGCACGGGGACCTCGAAGAAGATATATACATGAAACAACTTGAAGGATTTACAGTAAAGGGAAAGAAAGAGCTAGTGTGCAAATTGAAAAGATCCCTTTATGGTATAAAGAAATCACCAAGGCTGTGGTACCAAAATTTTGTCACATAAATCCATAGTTTGGGATTTGTGAGAAGAAATTTTGTCACTATATATATTCCAAGGAAGAAGGTGGTTAGTTCATATATGTAGCTTTGTATGTCAACGAAATGTTGTTGGTCGAAAACAACATGGACGATAAAAAGAGGTGAAGACTCAATTGTCCTCCAAGTTTGACATGAAGGATCTCGGTGCATCAAATTTCATTATCGGAATGGAGATCAAGGGAGATCGAGTAATTAGAAATATTTGGTTGAACCAAAGGAAGTATATTGAAACAATATTAAAGAGTTTCAACATGTAGGATTTCAAACTAGTGAAGGTACCAATTCCCATGGTGGTCCGAAAAGATCTTTTAAAGACTATAGTTAATTTTTTAAAGCATGAGTTCATTAACCATTTAGGAATTGAAGAAAGAGAAAGAATTAATGATGTAACATGGAATCCATAATAAGATATACAGATTTGGAAATAAGCACAAATAATCAGCAAACCATAACAATAAAAGTTGTCAAGGGAGTTCAACAATATTACCTATGTCTTCGAGCCTTTGTCTCAGTGGGTGAGGCTTTCTTATTTATCTTAAAAGCTTCAATAGTACATTAGGAAAGTGTCAAATGGATTACAAAATGGTATGGTTGTGTTCTGATAGACCTCAAGAACCCAACACAATTGACGACACTGAAAACGGGTAAACAAAGCTCCCGGAAATGGCCCACAAAGTTTCTCTCCTCAATAGCTTCCCTACATAAAAATGGCTTTGGCTATCAAATTCCTCAACATTTATCCTTATATGAACCTCCCTAAGTCTTCCAAGAACCTCTGGTTTATATATGTTTTAATTTGGTAACAACCTCCCAAATTCCCCACAAGATTTGGCTTAAAAAAGGGCTCTAGATCCTCTAAAAATGGACAAAATCTCCCAAAACAGGCTTAAAAATCATTAAAAATCATATAATATAGTTTTTAAAACCCAAATTTGGGAAAATATAGGCGCATCCCCCCGAACTTTGATCCTTGTTCCTATGGAACTATTCCATGTGGTCAAGGGTTGGCGTGCTCATGGTCCTTAGCCCCCTAAACTCAACCCTGATCATGTAGCTTGGTGATATGGCTCTGCTCTAAACCTCCATGCGCCCCTCCATCTACTGGCTCTCAGTCGATCGGGCCTGGCCCCTGCCGACTGGGGCTTATACCCAAATTCCCACCACCATCACTTTAAAAAAAAAATGCACCATAACCATAGCAAGTAACACATGTAGGAGGCTTGGTTAGCGTTGGTTGTTAAGTCGTTGCCCTTGTTAAGAGGTCGAGGGTTCGACTCCCCCGGAGACTAAACAAACCTTTTACCTAGCCAACCTTGGGAAAATCTGGGGTGTCACGTGACACCCTGTGATTGGGCCACATGTCATTGTTGTCCCTCGACCAAGTTTTGGAGAACCTTGGTCGTGTTTGACCATTTTTGGGACTTCGATAGGCGGGTCGAAGACAGAGCATCCAAGCAAAGCGGAGATCGCGGGAACTCACACCCTTTTTGTAGGCTTTTTGGGTTTAGGTCTTATGTAACGGGTATGGAATATCAACCCATGGGTTTACTCATGCTTAGGCCCCATTTGTAAATGTATAAATAAGTAGTTAGGCATTGTAAGAGGCATCAGATCTAAGTTGGATTTGTGAAAGATATGTAAAGGTTGCTAAATTCGGTTAGTTGTGAAGGCTCTGTGCATACTATGTGTTGATAAATTGCAGAGTTAAGTGCAAGTGATTGTAAGAAGGCTCTGTGTTGTGCCAAACTCGGGGAAGGAGGATTTGGCGAAGTGCGCACAGGTATCTATCTTATGAGGAGTTGGTTTTGTAGCTTTGTGCATGTAAGAAGATTGAAAGAAGATGAAGAGTTGGTGGACATAGCCCCATGTTGGGGGTGAAACACATATATCATGTGTTGTGATTGCTTTGTGTTATTGATGTGACTTATGCTTAGTGTTGAATCTTTATGTATGTTAGATGCATCTGATGTAGTAGCTTAGTGCTTAATAGCATGAATGAAATGCTAGATCTATTTAATGCTATGTGCTAAATGGTTAGATATGCTTAGATCTTGTTGAATACTGCATTGTTCTGTAATTAGGGTTTTTATATGTGATGTGAATATGGGTCAAAGACTAATGAATGTTAATTGCTAAGTGATATGTTAAGTATTGTGATCACAGATCTATGTCTCAGCTAGGTTGTAGACACTTGAGTCCTATAACCCCCCTGCCTCCACCTCAAGTGAGACTTCATCTAGTTCATAGGTGTTTTTGAAAGTGCCAGTAGTTAGTGTTTTGTTGGTGTGTTGTTGAAGCGTTGAACCCCGGGTCTTCCCCTGTACCAACAAATGGTTCCATTGCCAGGACCTGAAACTGTGATTGTTGGGAACTGAAGAAAAGAGAAAGCTCTGTGTGTAGATATGTTGTTGTAGTGCACAATACTCTACTTGACTTGTGAAGCTCTGTGCTAAGAAGAGAAGCTCGATTTAAAGAAAGAGGTAAGATCTTAAATATTTGTGCTATGATAAATGTAAGATAAGTGGAAATGTTTTTTTTGAAAGTATGAATCTAGGTATGTGTTCTCCTAGTATGAAAACTAGGGCACAACTCGAAGAAAGAATATATGATAGGAATAGATCTGATAGAAATAGTAAAAGATACGTTATTCCTATGCATATAAAGAATTTTTGGACTAACAAGTGGATGCAGGATCCTAGAAATATTTTTTTACAGGTCCATCACTGTGATCCCAGAGCGCAGTACGGGAAAGGTTGGGGATCGTTTAAGAGAAATAGAGGATTGACTCTTTGTTATAGTTTCATAAGACCGAACAATCTTGCTAAGGAATGACCTAGTAGAGGTCCTATTTTCCTTTGTTGTAAATCCACTGGACATGAGGTTTTAGATTTCCCTAGAATGATTGCTTAAGTTGAGTGTTGTGGGGTTATTCTATCCTACGAACTAACAAGCTAGGGCTTAAACTTGCATGCAGATCATGACCTTTAAGAAATAACTTTTAACCTTCTACCCCAAACCTAAAACCCTTTTTCACATGCAAACATGGGAAGAACCAACTAACCTTTTTATCGTCGGTTGATGTAGATCCTCCGTTGCGCTTTATCCCCTTGCTTCTGCTGCTCCTTCCAAAAAGCGATCCTGCAATCAAGATAAAACTACGCATGCATGCTATTGTTCTACTAGAGGGTTAGAGATTAAACACAAATCGAACAAAACATATAAAACTCGTGTATTTGGGACGGGAAAAGTATCTTTTTTATTAATCTCAAGATGAATCAACTTACAATGATTATAGAGACCGACCACCGTTCCTCGATCCTGATCATGGGCTCCTCCTCTTCTTTGTCCTCCAACTGCTTTGCTTGAATTCTCCTAAAGCTTGAGGAAAGACTAAAGGGTTGGGACAAAAAGGATTTGGCAATTGGGCAGAGTTTCTTTGCTATGATTTTCCTCCTTTGAATAGTACCTCTACCCCTTCTTTTATAGGCTAGAAGGAGCTAGGGTTTTAGGCGAACTCTCGGCCATGCATGGCTTGGAGTTCTAGTTAACTGACCCAAAGCTTCTCGTTCCGTCGGAAACTTTCCTGATTTTTTTCTTTGATAGGTAAACGCTGGCTGTAGTGGGCTAGCCAGCATTCCAACGCGTGCAGTATAAGGCCTGCTAGCATTCCAACGCCCCTAGTGATAGGTTAGGGCACGGGTTACTTAATTTAGGAGGTTTTTGAAGAGTCTGTTCAGCATGGCTTTGGCAATGAAGGGCAATGAGTTGGCCTAATGCCAGGTAAGCATGGATGGTGCAATTTAGAGTTATAAAAGATGCCCCCTAATGTGTGAGATCATAAGAGCATCTGATGGCCGAAATACATTACCAATTCTTTACCAATCTGTACTGATATGCTGAATGAGTGAGCCCAGGAATCAGGAATAAGGAGGTGCCGTCTGCAAAAAATATCAAATGTCTCACCGAGGCGGGCATACCCATGCTCGGGATAAATCATAACCATGGCTACCAATCAAATACACTGTAGATCCATGTCAAATAACTATAAAGAGTAGTTGCGAACAATACACAGCGGAGCTACATCTCGAAATCAGAAAGATATACATAGAAAGTATCCATCTCTCATAAGCTGATTCGGCCTAATGGTTGTACTTTAGAGCTCGAGAAACAACGTCAAAATCTTCTAAACTCGGGTAGGAGTGTATTATGAGTGTATGACTGCACTACCTAGAGGTCTTCAACGGCTCGTCGGTTGTGGACTTGATAATCTTGATGATCGGACTGAAGGCTTCAATGATTTCAAACAAAGACTTGATTGGACATTCAGGATGACTGGGTATGCGGACAAGAGACATATTGCAGAGGGGCTGACTCAGGCTAAGTAACAAACTTCCCTTGGACAATAGCATGACAAGTGATAAGACCCAGGTAGCATATCTGTTAATCATAAGTCTACGAAGCAGGAGGCAACGCAAACTCTTCATATGTTTGGAAGAGTAACCAAACGGTGGAGGACACAACTCAATATAGCGAGCAAAGCTTCCTAAGGTCGTACTACATCCCAAAGTCTGATGAATCAAATGGAAAAATGTGCTTTATCCAAGGGCGACTCATGATGCTGCCAATAAAGAAAATACTTTTCCCATCCTCTTTTTGGGGTATATTTGATTTTTTTGTTCTTTTTGAGTATTTTGAAAAGAATAAAGGAATATTACATTACAGTGGAGGAACGAGCATAGAAAACATACAAGCTCAAGGCACAAGGACAAGACTGATGTTCTAGGAAATGATACTCGGGAAAAATCCTCCAGTGGCCAAAGGTGTTAAGACGCAAAAGCAAACTGTTACTAGGCTGATGGGTAAAGGATGTAAGTGCAGTTAATAGAACACACAATGGTAACTTCCTTCGATGTAAGTTTAACGAGCCCGGAGAAGGGAAGCTTGGTGATTTTTCATGTTTAGAGAGTCTAAAAATGCATAAAAGGAAACTCCATTAGGGTACATTTTTCATCAATAGTCTAGTCGGTTCGAAAAAGGGGTAAACTAGCACCGACTAGACGTCAATTCAAAACCATTTTAACGAGTGTGACAAGGACAAGATCACTCGGCTATTTTTTCAATTTTAAGGAGTCTGAAAAAAGCTTAA
>ML794809.1:157417-189834 GCA_009831015.1 Picea engelmannii | reverse complement strand
TGTATATATATATATATATATATATATATATATATATATATATATATATACACATATATATATATATTTCTGAAACTCAATGAAAAATGTCCCAAAACCTGATCAAATCCCTCCCATATAACTCCGGAACCACTCAAAATGGTTTTTGGTTTAAAGAAATTGATAAAAAGGGCCAAAAGGGTGACAAAAAGAGGCCAAAAAGTCTATAAATAGAAGCTGGCAGCTCATTATCACCATTGCTAATTTGGAAATTGACTCTAGAGCCAAAAGACCCCCTTTGCCAGAGATCGTGATTCTGGGAGCTACAATGGACCAAACGGACTTCTACTTGGACCAAGTAAGTACAAACTCCCTCATCTTGCATTTCAATACTTTTTTTATTGTTTTTGGGCGCGTTTTGGGGGTGGTCGTCGCCCTCCAAGGGGTCGGCCCTAACCAAACTTGGGCTGTCTAGGGATAGCCCGCGGGTACCTGCATGAAAAGTCAAAACTGCGCACGGGTACCCGCGACTGTCACCTCGATAGCCCGCGGGTTACCCCCGCGCAATGGCAAATTGAGTGTACAAGATCTAACTCCCTCCCTTTTTTTTGTGTGTGTGTTTGGCAGGATGTATGTTCATTGGAGAGAGAGGGAGCACGAGGCTGCCAATGAGGCAGTGGCTGCAGATCCGAATGTGATGGCCGTGCTGACGCAGTGTGGCTTGGTGAAGTTTTTCTTATGTCCATTTATGCGCGCTCAACCCAGGCTACTGAATGCCTTGGTTGACTATTGGCACCCAGATGCAGAGGCCTTCATGATAGAGGGGAAATCCTTGGTGCCCACCACCGAGGATATCTACTTTTTGACGGGCCTCTCGAGGAGAGGGGAACCCGTTAACTTTCAGACGTTTCCTGTGAGGCCGAGAAAAGTCTCGGAATTGATAGCAGAGTACTGTGAGGCCGGGACCGATTAGGGATCTTCCTCAGTTCCCGTGAGTAGGATTACCAGCCTTACCCTCCAGACCATTTTATCACTTATTGGGCGGATTACCGGCTCTGCGACCGTGCCTCAGGCTTCGCGTGCACAGATGAATTGTGCAGTTCAGTGCATGAATGCACAAATATATGACTGGAGTACCACATTATTGGCAAGCATGACAGGTCAGTTGTCAGCTTGCAGGCAGCGGACACATAGGAACTTTGGGTTTGGGACCATCATGTGTTCGTTCTTTTTTGAGAGAGTTCCATGTTCAGTCCTCGGATGACAATACGAGGACATCTGGCGACTTTCCCTACAGTATGTAGATGGGCAGCATTACTGCCACGACAGGGTGGTGGAAGGACGGTGGAGGCCTTCAACGACGACTTTTTTGCTTGGTTGTCACTGCAGATCCCCGCTATCGAGGACTACCCATATGCGTGGATCGACTTTTCCAGAGATCCAGCGATACCAGTGCCTCCTGGTGAGGAGCGAGGGAAGATGGGTAAGTCTCCACCTGTACAGTTTTTTTGTTTGCATATGTAATTTTTATGTCTTTTTGATATTTATATTATGTTTTTTGGATAACAGAGTTTTTGACGGGTGAACATTGTGTTGCGTACAGATGTGGGACCCATGCAACCTGCAGATTTTGCACAGAACAGGCGCCGCCCACGGCCAGAGGCCGCAACTGCCGTCGCCAAGGGAGCAGCAGTAGCCGGGAACCTCCTAGTAGGAGAGGCTGAGAGGGCTCTTAGGCGGGTTGAGCAAAACTTTACTGAGCTCACTCGCACAGTTCCCATGATAGAGATAGAGGACTTGTCGCCTTCCATGCAGACTCATATGGTGGGGTTACCTCGGACATGGGTCCGATTGTTTAGGCGTTTGGGTCGGGCTGTACATGATTATAATAGGGCCCATAGGCCCTTAACAACCTTTTGTAGACTTTTATGTGCCTCGAGCACTTACATGTATATATTTTTTGAGGGCATAAGCCCTAGTGACTCGTTATGGCTTCCACTTTTTGAGGCGCTTGCGCCCATCTATGTACTCTAAGGATTTTATGATGTATATATATGGTTTTTATTTCTTTTCTGTGTCTTTATGGATTATATGTACAAAAATGTATTTACATGTGTTTGATCATGATCTTTTTTATGTGTGAGCAAGATACCAATCTAAAATGTGATTAGCTAGAGTATCCGTGATTTGATTTAGACTCCTAGGAACATGAAAATATGTAATATAATCAAAGTTGTGTTCCAAGAGACGTACCCTAAGGAATCGTCGATGTAAAGTAGGATCATTCACACGGTATATTCTGTTTAGCTGCGACACAATCAGTTGAGCATCTAGATAGACCCGGAGACGAGAGATACCCAATGAAAAAGCGTCACGAAGCAACTCAATAACTGCGCTATACTCAACAACATTGTTGGTGGTGTCACCTAAGCATATCCCTCCGGAAGATAACAACTGACCCTGTGGTGTAAATATTACCCAAGCTACGGAGGCAAGACTCCACGTGTGTCGACTAGCACCATCCACATACCCAATGAACACCTCGGACTCACTTGACATCTGCCATAGTGACGAAAGATAACATTAATGACACGTCCATGACACGTTTTTCAAAAGAAACGAAAGAAAGTAATAGCACAAAGACTATACATATGTTACAAAAAGTTACCCACAGTGACCGTTCTATGAGTAATACTTCTTGAGGTAGAGCCCATTTCTAGGCTCCTCCAAAGCATTCCCTTCAAAATCGACCAAACAATAAGCACCCTTCTTTAAAACCTCCTTAACAATGAAGGGTCCAAACCACATGGGTTTAAACTTTCCTTCCCCCAGGGGGTCCTTATCTTGGTCATAAACCAGGACAAGTTCGCCCTCAGAGAAAACCCGAGGATGAATGGACCTATCATATTGACACTTAACCTTATGCTTATGAACCTCGCTGGCCAGATCCGCATCGCGACACTGTTCATCAAGCTGCTCAAGGTGTACTAACCATTCTTCAAGTGGAGAAGTGTCTGGCAATAACTGTACTGCCAATTTCAGAGATGGAATTTGACATTCGATGGGCAAAACTGCTTCTAGCCCGTAAACGAGTTGAAAAGGTGAGAACTCGGTTGCAGTCTTAACTGACATATGGTAAGCCCATAATGCCGAGTATAACATCAAATTCCAGTTGGATTTGGCTAAGTTGATGGTTCGCTATAGCATTGTCTTAAGAGTTTTGTTGACAGCTTCCACCTGCCCATTGGCTTGGGGATAGTAAGGTGAGGAATGTTCTTGCCGTAACCCAAGATTTGATATTAACTCGGACATCATTTGGTTCTGAAAGTGAATGCCATGGTCAGTGACAATCTCTCTCGGGACTCCGAACCGTGCTATAATCTGGTTAAATAAGAAGAGAGTTGTGGTCCCTCCATCATCTTTGAACGTCGACATAGCTTCGACCCACTTAGTGAAGTAGTCGACAACTACAATGATATAGCGGTGCCCCCTTGCTGATGGGGGGTTGCATGTAGTGTAATCAATCCCCCACTTGGTGAAGGGACCGACGGTTATAACAGGAATCATGGGAGCTGGATGTGCCCTCATCTTCCGTGAGAAGATTTGGCATGGATGGCACTTCTTGACCGACTCGATACAATCTTTAATAAGTGTGGGCCAGAAGTAACCTGCTCATAAAATCTTTTGGGCTGTTGCCAACCCGGATAAGTGACCGCCACAAGCTCCTGTATGAAAATCGTTGAGCACTATGACGGCCTCCTCATGAGTGAGACATCGACGCAAGATGCAGTCTACACCTCTCCGATACAACGTATCATTGAGTATGAGATAGTTCTTGGCCTGATGGCGTATTCGCCGACGCTCATCACAAGAAGCAGAGGTGGGGCACTTCAAAGTCTGGAGATAGATCAATATATCTCCGTACCAGGGGTCAGACGATTCAATCAAAAACATATCCCCCTGGATAGGCGATTCCTTAGGCACAACGTCACCTGACTCAACCGGAAGTTCCGAAATAAGTTCTCCGAAGACCAATGACTTCTTGGACTTGGCTGAAATGAAGTCTAAGTCAAATTCTTGGAGGATGACCATCCATCTACTGATTTTTCCATCGATAACTCGTCATGTCAACATGTACTGAAATGGATTCATGACGACAACGACAGTGGTCTTACGAAACAAAACATAGTGACGGAACCGTTGAACAGCATGAACTACTTCCAACGCAAGTTTTTCAAGATGGGTATAATTAAGTTTCGGTCCTACGAGGCCTCGGCTCAGATAATAGATCACGTATTCAGAAAACGAATCATCTTCCTGAATTAAAACCATGCCTATGGTTGACTCTGCGACAGCCAGATATAATAGGAAATCCTTGTTATAATTATGTGGCCATAACAGAGGTTCAGTTGTAAGGGCGTGTTTCAATGCGTCGAAAGAGCGTTGCACGACGTCGTCCCAGAGAAAAGGAACGTCTTTCTTCAGTAAACGCATGAAGCCCTTGGTAATTTCGGCATAGTTGGCGATGAAGCATCGTAAGAAGTTCGCCTTGCCTTGAAGACTTTGAAGTTGTAAGATGGTGCGTGGGGGGGGCAACTGGACTATTGCCTCCACCTTAAGAGGATCGACCATGATCCCTGTTGTTGAAACGATGAAACCTAACAAACGTCCTGACGTGACGCAAAAGCTGCATTTATTGGGATTTAAGTGAATTCGGAAGTAGCGATAACGTTCGAAGATTAGTCTGAGGTTTGTAGGATGATCCTTGCGCTTGCGAGAGCGTGATGTTAAATCATCTAGATAGGCCTCGACTATATGTTTGAGGTCGTGAAATGCAAAAGACATGGCCCGCTGGAAAGTGGCTCCAGCGTTCTTGAGACCAAAAGGAATTTTTCGATAGGAGAATATACCCCATGGACAAATGAATGTTGTTTTGTGTTGGTCCTCAGGTTTGATTTGGATTTGGTTATAGCCCGAGAAACCATCCATGAATGAAAAGGCTTCACAACCAGCGCATTCATCAATGATCTGGTCGATGAATGGGTTTGGATAGTTATCTTTTGGACATGCCTTGTTCAAATCGTGGAAATCGGTACAGACACGAACCGTGCCTTGTTTTTTATCGACTGACACGGGATTTGACACCCATTGAGTCAAGTGAATAGGGTATATGAACCCTGCCTTGAGCAATTTCTCAACCTCAGCCTTGATAGCTGCTGCTTTCCTAGGATTAACTGGACGAAGTTTTTTTCGAACAGGCTTAGCGTCAGGATACGTTGTGATTTCCTGTTCAACTATTTTTGGATCGATGCCTGGCATTTCCTCGTAAGACCAAGCAAAAACATCGCGGAATTCTTTAAAAATATCGGTGTAAATCTGAATCTCTTCGGGGGAGCAATCCGCTCCGACGAAGACATTCTCCACAATGTCGGGGTTATGGGAGATATTGATAGGTATCGTGGTAGTGATAGTCGCCATATTTCCCTCGGCATAAATATCCTGTGTAGCTAAGAGGTTAATGGGACAAGGTTGATCTCCCGTCATTGTGATAGTGAATTCTCCTGCCTCGATTCGGTGTAACTCTAGGAGGAAATATGATCTGTGATGAAGATCTTCCCAGGGTTTGTCTGGACCATTCATTGCTTCGATTATTGCTTCGTCAGAAGGCAAGACTAAATCTAATGAATCGGTGTTGGCAAAGGAATCATGAGCCCAGATAGGCTCAAAGAGTGGATCCAGCTCTTGTGCGGGAACTGGATCAGGAGTAGCTGAAGCTTGCTGGACCAAAGAGTACGCTACTTCAGCAGCCGACAAGGGCATAGACATGCCTGCATATCCTGTCGCATCCATCGTGTCTGATGGGGAAGGAAGAATCCACGGATCCTGAAAGTAAGTCGTGCGGAACGACGAGACGTGAAAAATCTCAGCCTTGTGGTGAGTCGATATAAACTTGACATCGCTATGAGGAGGTGGGTAATCGAAATTACCCATCAAAGATGGGCACAAACCAACTCCTACGTTAACGACAGCAGCTTGAGGATTATCAACCATGGGAACCGTGGATGCCCCCAAAGCTGGGTCAGGTCGAGAGAAGGATAAATGATCAATGGTCACTATCCGGCCCTCATGTGGAAACAATAAGACTTAGAAAAATGTAGTGACCACTGCTTGCATTGCATAAGTCCAACTACGACCTAACAATAGATTGTAGTCGATGGGGGCATCAACTACCTCTACTTCGACGCACACAGTCTTCCCCCCTAACTGCACAGGGAAAGAAGGAATGATGCCATGCGGTCGAAAAGAACGACAATCGAACGCAATGAGGAGAGTAGGTGACGGAGACAACTCGGGCTGACCAATGGCTTTCCAGCATGCTAACGACATAACGCAAGTCGAGGCGCCCTCGTCCACCACCGTGCGGAAGATATTCTGTGTAAAAGTTTTCGTGGGATGAGCCACTACTATCTGAAACGTGACGTGGTAAGGCAAGCGAGGTTTCAAGTCAGTCGTATCTAACATGATAGTTCCCGGGTTACAAGTCTCAGTAGAGCCTAAAGCAGTCAACAAGGCTTTCCTCTGAGTAGGGCAACTTTGGAGGACCTCCAAAGTGGACATAGCACAAGGGGTTTGTGATAAATCTTCCAGCACAGAGTAGTTTTGGGTGGCCCTTGCGTTTGGATTGTGAGAAGTTGGCTTAAACACACCTTTTGGGATGCGTGTCATTGTCTCACCCAATGTCTTCTCGATCTGTAGGGGAAGAGATGAGATCTCGGCTTCTTTTCCCTTCTCAGAGGTGCTTGGTTTACTATAGTCGTGTGCTCTAGTCGTAATGAAAGCCTCACTTTTCACCATATATACGTTCATGGAAGACGGATTGTTTGGGGGAGGGCAGTTGTCTTAGTTGCCCCCCTCGGTACTTGCAGAGGCTTGAGTTAAATTTTTCCCATGCTGAAAGGGATTAGTCAACACGGCTTGTTGTTGCTGAGTGACAAACTTTTGGGCCTTCGCAAGTCGAGGACACAGATGAGTAGGGTGGTCTTCCGCACACAAATTGCACGGATACCTTGCCTTCCGTTTTTCGGTAGTGCCCTTGCCAGCATTATCAGTTGGTTTCTTATCCCCCTTACCCTTTTTGTGTTGTTTTTTCTTCCCTTCAAACTGCTGGGTGGCCTTTGGGTTAGTCGTCTGTACAGAGTGTACTTCCGATGTTTGGGTAGGAGGAGCAGCCAAAACGGTAGTCTGGTTGGCCGCTGAGTTTTGTATAGATAACTGCTACAATTGTTTTGTCAATTCCTCAGCGGGCTTGGTTTGTGCTGAACCAACTATACCATCGGCATGTGGTCCAGCTCTCTGTCTAGTCTTATCCAGAATCGATCGTGGTGCATCCGGCAGGATGGTGTATAATAGACCAGACTGAGAATAGATAAGCTCAAACTGTTGAGCCCTCATGATGGCATCTTCCTCGGAGAAAACCCCTGAAGTTGCGACGTCTTTGGATAACTGCGGAACTAAAGACTTAAGGAACCACTCAAGCAGGAATGCTGGTGGGATGGGTACTTTGATAAGACTCTTTCGGCATCGCCACTCTCGAATATGATCCGAGATATGGTCCGCTGACGTCTGCGAGAAATTGGCGAGCAACTCTGTGTCGGCGTCGTATCTCACAAGTAACTAGAAATGGTTAAGGAAAGCCATCGCCAGTTCGCCAAAAAAATAATATCGTGAATGATCAAGCTCTATGTACCATTTCGCGGCACTCCCAATAAGAGTGCGTTGAAACAATCGCAACTGGATGGAGTCATCTTTCAGTGAATTAGATGAACACCATAGGTGGAAAGTAGTCACGTGATCACTTGGATCTTTATTAGGCTTGGCCTCAAAATTTGGGATGTCCGAAGGAAACTTCGTCGGCATAGGAGGCCAATGCAGATCGTGACAGATAGGATCATTCAACAACCGTGTTAAATCTGGCAAGTGTAACGTTGCCAAGAAAGGTAGTTTAGGTTGTTGCTGATAGCTAGGATAAAAGGATCCTGGAGTTTGACTGGCACCAGGTTGCCAGGAAAAGTTTGGTTGCTGGCCAGGGTTTTGGTAGAAACCGTGGCCCTAACTAGCATAAGGGTTTTGTATTTGAGGAGACATCATTTGTTGATTCCCCATGAAGGACATAGGATGTTGGGCGTTCATCGTGTTAGCCAGACTTTGGGAAGGATTACCCCATGCCGGTCCCGAGGGGAGAGGCATAGAAGTCTGTCCGAGGTTCCATTGACTGTGGAAAGAATTGCCCCAGAACGACATTCCAGATGAAGGAACGAATCCTTGTCCTGAGTTCCAAGGTCCTAGTATGTGTGCCCCCAGCGCAGGAATAGTACCCTGTGCCGGCGTAGACTGTCCAAAAATGGGTGTGCCCCCCGATGGGAAAGCAGTGGATGCAAAAGTTTTATTACCAAACGTCTCGTTCCAAACGAACAGTGACGAACCTATCGGATGAGTTTGTGCAGGTGTTCCTTGACTCCCGGCTCCAAATGGACTCGTGTGTGCAGGCTGCTCGGCGAACTGCTGATGAAATCCACTAAGCGAAGGGGACGAAGGAGGGATATGACCCCCAATGTAAGGAAAAGCATTGAAAGGGAATGGAATGCCCCCAATTTGACCTTGTAGAGGAGCGTTAGAGCTCCCTGCCCCCAGACCCAAAGTCTGTAAAGTGGAAGAAGTGAGTGTAGGACTTGTACTTGAACTAGGCATACCGTATGAAAACAGAGGGTCTGTCGCACTGGGTGTGTAAGGAGGTGTGGCCGCCACGATAGATGGGGTCGGTCCACTATGCGACGTAGTTGCGGCCGAGACCATGGTGGCCCGGACCATCGACAAAGGCAAGTTAGGAGAAGCTTCTCCTGTGGTAACAATAGTCATAGGAATGGAAGAATTCCCAGTTGAAGTAACAGAGTTTGGTTCCATAATTGGGTTAGGCGCTGATAGTCGTTCATAGAATTGAATTGGCACAATAATGTCCAGCCAAGTATCAGCATTTGAGGTTTCAACCGATCCAAGATTGGTGGATGATTCCTCCGGGAGTTCTTCGGGCTCAATGGTTTGAGACCCAATTGCTTCGAAAGACCCTCGTTGGTCTAACTTACACCTCAAAGGTGGCAGGGGTGCCTCCAGTATAACCGGCGGCAGGCCCAAAAGCCTTCGTGACCGACGGAGCTTTGAATCCTCCACTGTGTGAGAAGATTCACGATGTGCTAAGGTATTCTTAACGAACAAACAACAACACACACTCAAAGAAAGCCCCTAGAAGATAAATCAAGCAAGCACTAAACTAGTTGGAAGAATAGTTACAACAACCAACACTAGAGAAACTTACCGGTGCAAGTGCAACTCGAATATGGAAGTACCCTCCAGGTATACTCTACAAATCATGGCCCAATGTATGTCCTAGGTACCGCGGTATACCCTCGCAGTCACCCGTGTATGTCCCTAGAAAAGATTGGAAACTAGTTTGCCAGCACGTGAACAGTCACCAGGCGGGTACAGTCGATAGTCGGGTAGACCACAATGAGAAGGGTATCAAGCCCGAAACCTATCAAGGGTATTGAGAGCAAATGGTTCGGAATACAACTGAGGACCTCGAACGGATTCAAGACCCACGAAGCTTCGTGGCAAATGCAAACAATGGAATCCCTTAACAAATCCTCGATATGTGTTCTCCACAACGCTCGGTCCAGCTTTGGAGGGGTTATCTCCGCTACCTTTCCTTACGCGACCTCGTGTTTAGCCCCTGTGTTAGAGGGGGGTCCTGGATAACTTTCCGTAACTGGACTTCTACACTCCCTATTGACAGACTCCAATGTTTGGTTTGGGTGGCCTTGGAGAATTTACTCTCCAACCTATTCCAAGGCCCTAGTCCTAAGCTAGTGTATGCACCCTACAAACAGAAAAGTCTAATTGATTTTAATTAGCATTGCTTTTAATGGGATTTTTAAGTCACGAGGTACGAAAGTGAAACTGATGGTGTGTAAAAAGACTCAAAGAAAAATGAACAAGAAAAGCTTGGAAACAAAAACTTTTACTAAAATGCAAAACCAGCAACTTTTCAACAAGAAAGACTTCTTTTCTTTTCAAAATTACTAAGATTTCATGCAGTAAATATGAAGGACTTTCGCTCAGATCTGCGAGCTACTTATTCTTGAAATGCACTGTAAAAACTTATGCAAAAAGACTTCTTTCCTAGCTACTGATGCAACAACACAATCTTCAAATCAAAAAGAAAATGAAACAGGAAATTTTTTTTTATTTCATTGCAAAATAACGCAACAAGGAAAAATGTTGACAAGAACAAAACCAAGAGAATGAAAAGAAAACTCTGGCTTAAAGCGCAGATCGCAAAAGAATCAGAGCACAAAATGCGAAAAAGCAATCAAGACAGCACCGATTCTAACACTTGCCTAAAAACCACAAAACAAAATATTTTTTCTCTTTTGTCTTTTCTATCAAAACATCAACTAACAAACACAGGATAAGGATAAGATACCCTAACCTGCTGACTGTGCAGCTCCAGACTCTATACCCTTGAGAGGAGCTCTTCTCACCACAGGAGGGGATGACTACCCCACCCAAGCTGAAAAGCTACCAATCAAGCCCGCGACTGTCACCAAGACAGCACGCGTGCAAATGCGTGCTGAGCTACAACAGCGCGCGGGTACCCGCGGGCTAGACTTAAACAGGCCGCGGGTCTGTATAAAAGCTAAGATAAAACAACACACAGGCAGTCCAGACCTGAAAAAGGCCTCTAGTATTGACAACTAGGGTCTCTAAAAGGCTTGGATTCTATTACCTCAACAGAAAAGGAAAATTTGCAAACAAGAAAACAAATGCAAAGAATGACCAACACAATAAGGTAGACTGAAGAACAAGACAATAAACCAACAAGACCCAGACAGGATCCAGAAAGCCCCCTAAGAAGGTAAACTTCTGACAGGGAAGAGGAGACTACCTCTTAAGCTTTCTGGATGCTACACGCTACTGAAACCTCTGCAGCAAGCATTCAAATGCGGGCTACAGGAGGTTAGGGTGCAGGTTACACACGTGCAGGCCTTCTGCAGGCCGCGTGTACCTCTGTCTGTCCCGATAATAAATGTCGAGCAACAGTCAAGGAAAAACTGGTATTGATAACCAGGTTCCCTGCTAGCTTTGACCTAACAGACAACAAAATAAACAAAGAAACAGAAACTGAACTTCTTTGAACTACCCAAAAGACCTTTAACCAAATCCGAAAACCCTAAGAGTAAATCTCCCCAGCGGAGTCGCCAATTCTGTTGTGGGGTTATTCTACCCTACAGACTAACAAGCTAGGGCTTAAACTTGCATGCAGATCATGACCCTTAAGAAATAACTTTTAACCTTCTACCCCAAACCTAAAACCCTTTTTCACATGCAAACATGGGAAGAACCAACTAACCTTTTTATCGTCGGTTGATGTAGATCCTCCGTTGCGCTTTATCCCCTTGCTTCTGCTGCTACTTCCAAAAAGTGATCCTGCAATCAAGATAAAACTACGCATGCATGCTATTGTTCTACTAGAGGGTTAGAGATTAAACACAAATCGAATAAAACATATAAAACTCATGTATTTAGGACGGGAAAAGTATCTTTTTTATTAATCTCAAGATGAATCAACTTACAATGATTATAGAGACCGACCACCGTTCCTCGATCTTGATCCTGGGCTCCTCCTCTTCTTTGTCCTCCAACTGCTTTGCTTGAATTCTCCTCAAGCTTGAGGAAAGGCTAAAGGGTTGGGACAAAATGGATTTGGCAATTGGGCAGAGTTTCTTTGCTATGATTTTCCTCCTTTGAATAGTACCTCTACCCCTTCTTTTATAGGCTAGAAGGAGCTAGGGTTTTAGGCGAAATCTCGGCCATGCATGGCTGGGAGTTCCAGTTAACTGACCCAAAGCTTCTCGTTCCGTCGAAAACTTTCCTGATTTTTTGCTTTGTTAGGTAAACGATGGCTGTAGTGGGCCAGCCAGCATTCCAACGCGTGTAGTATAAGGCATGCCAGCGTTCCAACGCACCCAGTGATAGTTTAGGGCGCGGGTTACTTAATTTAGGAGGTTTTTGAAGAGTCTGTTCAGCATGGCTTTGGAAATGAAGGGCAATGAGTTGGCATGATGCCAGGTAAGCATGGATGGTGCAATTTAGGGTTATAACATTGAGAAGATGAACATGAAATAAGAAAACCACAAGGAAGGTCAAGAGACTAAGAATATACTAGAGAACTAGAAAGAAATAGAGGCTATATTATTGCAGATGAAAGAAACATTGAATGACCACAAAGGCACCAGTTTACCAGAGATATTAAAAGAGAAGCAATGCATAGAATCAAGAATATGAGACTTTGACATGGACTGTGTATTGGATGCATAAACACACATGAACATTATGCCAGAAAGTACTTGAAATTTTTTGGGAAAGCCTGCTACGATTCCTTCATTGGGAGGAATAAGATTGTTTAAAGGAAAGCTGATAACCCTATGTGGAAGGCTTACCCATGTACCTATGAGTGCTCATGGAACATAGACAGAAGAATAATTCGAGGTCATTAAGTTTGTTGAGAACAACGCTCCTTTTGCACTTTTTTTAGGAAGGAATTGGATTGAGAGAGATCAGATTCGAAGGAAAGAAGAAGAGGAAGCTATAGAACAGAAAAAACAAGAATTAAAGGATTTCATGGCTAGGAAAACAACACACTTAATGGATGAACAGGGGGACAAGTCGAAGCAACTAAGGGCTAGAGACTTGGCTGTCGAAGTTGAAAGAACACAAGAAGGCTTAAAGAACTTATCCATGCAGAAGAGAAGAGCACCTACTCCAGAAACAGTAAGAGAAAAAGTATTACCCTCAAACTCTGTGAAAGACCCTCAACAGTGAAAAGTTACTATGCTAAGAAAAAATAAGAACAAGAATGGAAAGAGGAATCCAGAGATGTAGATCACCAGAAAGAAAGCATGAAAGATAAGTAAGAAGAAAGCAGAGCTAGAAAAATTGTAGGAGGTTCCAAAGAGGACTTCACAGAAGGAAGGCTTGCAGAACTTGAACGTTGTCAGAATATCAAAACAATGAAAACCGACACTTCACCGCAATGAAACAATATGACCATTGGAGGCATATTGACCGTTAGAATGATGCTCAAGAATGGCTAGAAACATAGTTATTTCTGGAAAAATCGCCATTGAACCGTTGGGACTGCACCATAACAGACAGATTTGTATTGATTGAGGCATTCCTGCCCGTTGGAGGAGTCTGTTACAACATTATCTATTTAACTCGTCGAATGTTGCATCGAGGACACTTTTGCAAATTGTGATCATCTGAGCCCACAAAGAACTAATTTATTTCGTGCAGTGCTTATTGAGACCTCGCCACCCATTCTGCTTACCTTGAGCATTTTTTCACCTATCCGAGACATTTAATCATGAGTGTGCATGTCGAGCGACCTTAGCGCAGTAGAGAAATCTGTCGAAGAGATTTTGATTGACCTTATGACTGAGAAGGTCATGTCCACAGGAGCACAGGCCTCATCGACGAGAGGGTTGCAAGCCTCCCCATCGAATGCATGTCGATATGGGCCATCCCGAACTGCAACAGAAAAATGGAGCAAGCATCACGACGACTTGGCGAACGTGAAGCTCATCCCATCGGTCCTGCCTGACTATATCTCACCTCTACCTGGCGCAGTTAGTCGTGAAAGTGTCCCGAGGGACTTTGAATATACACTAATCACTGCGTACCTCTCGAAGGGGATACGCTCTTTTGGACCGTAGTTAGGATAGATTATGACTCTAAAGATCAATGATTTCAACTTAGGAGACTGCAAGAATTATGGAATGCTTGCACCACAAAATTACTTGAGAAAGACAATATGGAAGAAGTCGAAGATAATCCCCCACCTGTGGGCCATGGACATTGCAAGATCAACAATCCTTAATTTGATGAAGATACCACACTTCGACAGACATAAGGAGGTTAACGCGTGCATTAAAATCCTCCTGTCGTGCTACCATGGTGGTTACCTACGGTTGGATAGGCAGATCACTGTAGATCTAATGTTGATCCACCGGATCACTGGATTGAGCATGCGAGGACCAAACCCTCGGGATTTTTACCCAGGGAAGGTTGCAGATCACGCCCTGTCACAATGAATAAAGAACACATACAATGATGTGGAGAAAGGGAAGTGGGGCTACAAGGTAGCCTCCATCCAAAATGGTGCAGTGTGCCTAGATTGCCAGATCACTGGTAAGCTTGTCAGGAAGAAAAGACTGACACAGGTCACGGGGTTTATTGTCGACCTCACAAGAAAGTGCATCAAAGGGATGTAGATGAACTGTGCGAGCTATCTTGTCAACCAGTTGGAGCAAGATTGGCGTGAAGCGCAAGACCAGGTCTACGAGTTTCACTTCAACTGGTTGTTGATTCTTGTTTCCTTCATCGCTTGGGAGATGCAGGAAGGAGAAACCTTCCCTGAAGTCGAGTCGTCTGAACCATTGGCCATGAGGTTCACTACCCTCTAGTATTCGATCAACATGGCGAAGAAATGGCATTCTAATGCGGTGTTCCACACCTATTACTTGCAGCTGAAGAGGGCCATTGAATCCTTCCCTTGAATTAATTCGAATACACTTCATAGGTTCAGGCCAATAGTGAAGTTTCGCATATATAGACACTTCATTTACATCACTACGCGCATAGACGAACACAAGGAAGAGCTCCAATACTATTACAAATTCACCGAGGAAGATATGGAGGAAATAACCAAGGAATGGCTTGTAGAATTCCTTGTACCAGTCGAATAGATAGAACTCTCTGACCCCGAACTCATTGGAAGTCCTGTAGTCACCCGAGAAGAGTATGATGGACCAGGTAGTAGCAAGAAGAAGAAGAAGGAATAAGTACAGGAAATGCACAGCGCATCAGATGAGACTACACCATATTCACCTGAAGGGGGAGGAGGTGACGAAGTAGACAAAGAAGAGGATGAAGGGGAATAAGACAAGCAAGAATAGAGCGAAGTAACACCACTTAAAGATCCCCTTACGGAGACAGAGACATCCAAGAAAAGAAAGGTTTCTCCAAAGAAACCCTCAATGCGGAAGAAGTTGCACGCCAATAATCCCAACCTACAAACTTTTCTTACGGTGGATGATATTGACGTCATCATCGCAGTTGTATCATTTACTTCCGAGGACATTTTGCAGCGAAGTGAAGCCAAACAATAGATAATGTATGACCGGATCAAGGCAGAGCTCAAAGGGGTACAACAGGCTCTTTATTCGAGCCACGCAGTGTCTATGACATCGTTGTCATTAGGGGGCATAGAAGTAGGAGATGAGCCTTCCAAACTACGTAGAATAGTAGATGTGACAGAAGCTCACCTTCGTTGGGTCCAGGAAGAAAAAGAGCATGCCACAGAGGCATTGAAGTAAGCAAAGGAGGAATCCCTAGAGTAGCGTCCAGTTGTGCAACAAGAAAAAGATGACCTCGAGGCAAAGTTTGCAGAGGATAGAGCGCATATCCAAAAGGAAAACGAACAACTACTCATGGAGCATATTGGAGTTAAAGAATAATTCACTAGAGAACTTCACTTTGTACCGGGCTTGGCACAAATGGAAGAGGAAACAACTGAGAGCCAAGTGGGGAAGTTCGCTAAATCCATTCAACAACTCCAAGAAAGAGTAGTAGAACTGGAATTGCAAGCAGTGTTGAGCACTCCATAGGAAGTGCGATATTAGAGGGAAGAAACTGCCCAAAGCGCAGTTGGAAGAATCAAGACATTGGGCTTAGAATGTAAGCAACTTAGCAATCGAAGCGCACATACCTATGAGCACCTTACATAGGACCCAGAACTAAGGACATTGGAGTCACAACTCCAGTAAGAAAAGCAACAAGCAGCGATAGTACAAGCACAGTCGAAGCTACTGTCAGTGGTCAAGAAGATGAAAAGGTCACAAGAACAACGTGTAGTTCAACAACAGGTCCATGCCATCCAGAGTAAAGTCATAGAAGTGACACAAAGACTCCAGCCAGTGCAGGACGAAGACTACACCCTTTTCTAAGAGATCAAGGGACAAGGCACATAGATGGAACAAGTGGTCACCACAGTGGAACAACGCTTGGAAGGACTTGTCACCGAGAAAATCATTCGGGAGTTTTCCGAGTAGGAGGATTTGGCGAAGAAGCAAGTCGAGGAAGCTCAAGCCAAGCTCGAGGCCTTCGAATCAGAGTTTCCCATATCAGAGTGACTCGAGACGAGTCACAGGTGAGTGTTGGCGGCCTGTTGGCCCTTGAACAAGTTTTGGAGAACCTTGGTCGTGTTTTACCATTTTTGGGACTTTGACAGGCTTGTCAAAGATGGAGCACCTAGGCAAAGCGAAGATCGCGAGATCTCGCCCCCTTTTTGAGAGATTTTTGGGTTTATAGATTATGTAACGGGTATGGGATGTCAGCCCATGGGTTTACCCATGCTTAGGCCCCATTTGTAAATGTATAAATAAGTAGCTAGGCATTGTAAGAGGCATCAGATCTAAGTTGGATTTGTGCAAGATATGTAAAGGTTTCTAAGTGCAGTTAGTTGTGAAGGCTCCGTGCATACTATGTGTTGAGAACTTGTAGATTTAAGTGCAAGTGATTGTAAAAAGGATCTGTGTTGTCCCAAACTCGGGGAAGGAGGATCTGGTGAAGTGCACGCAGGTCTCCTATCCTATGCAGAGTTGGTTTTGTAACTCTGTGCATGTAAGAAGATTGAAAGAATATAATAAAGAAGACAAAGAGTTGGTGGTCGTAGCCCGACACTAGGGGTGAACCACATATATCTTGTGTTGTGATTTCTTTTTGTTATTGATGTGACTTATGCTTAGTGCTGAATATTTATGTATGTTAGATGCATCTGATGTAGTAGCTTAGTGCTTAATAACATGAATGAATTCTATATCTGTTTGATGCTATGTGCTAAATGGTTAGATATGCTTAGATCTTGTTGAATACTGCGTTGTTCTATAATTAGGGTTTTTATCTGCGATGTGAATAAGGGTCAAAGACTAATGAATGTTAATTGTTAGGTGCTCTATTAAGTATTGTGATCACAGATCTATGTCCCAGCTAGGTTGTAGACACTTGATTCCTACAACCCCCCTGCCTCTACATCGAGTGAGACTTCATCTGGTTCGCAGGTGTTGCCAAAAGGGCTGGTAGTTAGGGTTTTGTTGGTGTGTTGTTGAAGCGTTGAATCCCGGGTCTACCCCTGTGCCAAGAGTCACCCTGGGATTGTCCCATAATGTTGACGCAACAACCCAGTCAACTTCCTAGTCACCTGCCATGTCATCTATTGTACAACCCAGTCATCTACCACGTGTCACTGCCATGTCATCCTACCATACTTCTACATGTTAGTCCTTACTTCCATGCCCTCCACCATACAATCCAGTCACCCTGCCACATCAGTCTACCCTATGTCTAGTTGTTGTCTATATAGACACGTGTCAGCTTGTCATTGGGCCATGTCATTGTACAGATTGCAACATGTCATTCGTATGG
The DNA here is from genome assembly GCA_009831015.1 of Picea engelmannii. Taxonomy (NCBI): domain Eukaryota; kingdom Viridiplantae; phylum Streptophyta; class Pinopsida; order Pinales; family Pinaceae; genus Picea; species Picea engelmannii. The sequence continues at coordinate 172,257 of ML794809.1, read as the reverse complement.
TGACACGTGTCAAATCCGTACAATGCCAACTTATCCTGAAACTGTTGAAACTAAGTGACACGTGTCACCTCCTAGTGATGCCACGTTATCATGATGGCATCATCCTGATGTCACCTGTCCTACCTGTTGACTTCAGCGTTGACTTTGACCTAATTGAATTTTTACATGTTTTGGGATTTTGGTCAGAATGCGATAACTTTCACATACAGTTTCTGTTTGAGGAAAAAATGATAAGGTCAGAATCAATGCAACAAGACAAACACATTGGCACTGGTTTCGTCTGATTCCAAGAAATTTTATTTTTATGCCTTCCTGGACCAGTTTTGGTTCCTGGATCCATTTTGGATATGCATCCCCACTAAGACCTTTTGGTCCTCCAAAAGGGTACTAACTAGTCATCAAGTGCGGGATAGGCCACCCCACTTGTTCTCTATCTTTAAAATCTGTCCTATGCACCTGTCTCATCGAGCTCAATTTAAAAAAAATCATGACAACTAACAACATATTGTTAGCCACTTGTACTCTGTCACATCTTACTGAAGCCACTACCATCCATGTTGACAACGTTAGTAATGATAGCATAAAAAATATGACTACAAATGAGATAATATGTTTGTAGTACTTGCACGACATTATCTTATCTTCAAGCAAAGTATGATTTAACTTTGATTCTACAATCATCTCATGTTCATGCTTAAGATCAATTTCTTTATTTGGCACAATTATAGGTGTGTTGCTTTCATAAGTTTCCTTCCTTAATTGTTCCATTGTTTGAAGAGATTGATTTGCTTTTAACGGATGAGCATGTACAACATATTCATTTCCTTATTTGATTAAGTGATATTGATTATGTTCCCTATAGAAGATTTCTTTGCGATTATACAAATAAGGACTGCCTAAGACCCTTCCACATTCATTGAGTGGCACCACATCACATGTTACCTCATCCACAATTTTTGATGAAATTGCAAACTTTAAAGTGCATTTCTTTGTTATGTGCAATTTATGATTGTTTCTTATCCATTTGAGTGAGTAAGGTTTATGATGCATCTGAGTGTTTAATCCCAGTCGTTTAACTACTTCCTCTGAAATCAAGTTAGATTGAGATCCACTATCTATCAATATTTCGACCTTAGCATGCCTCATTATGACCCTTATGTGAAACAATTTACTTCTAGAATCATATCCATCACCAATTTTACCTGTCAAACCAACTGCTGCGATTTTAAGCTCATGACCCGAATCTGATCCCAAGTCTGTTGGTCGTGTCACTACCACAACTGTTTTCCTCCCTTTCCTTTATTTGAACCATTCGGTCTCTTCTCGGGATGCAATTTCCAGCAATGGTCATCATCATGCCCTTCTTTATTCCAATGCTTGCAAGAGAGCTTCTCTTCCTTTCTTGCCACTGAATTTGATTTCTTTCCATCCCCCTTCCTTTTGTCCTCATTTCTCGAAGACGATTCCCCTGAAACACCAACTCTTGTTTTCCATGCCTCAATGTATGTTGCTTGAACAGAAACCTCATCAAGATTAGTAGGTCCAAACATAAATACAGTGTTACGAATGTGTGCAGGTAAACCTCCTATATACTTCATAAGAGTTTCTTGGGTATGTAATGGAATATTTAACATTAATGCCATCTTACGAAATTCATCTGTGTTTTCTTGCACGGTTTGTCCCTTTCTTAGTTTAAGACCTTGCCATTCAATTAAAAACTTATCTTTATAACCCAAAGGATAAAATTTCTTTTTAAGTGCAGAAAAAAAAACTTGCCATGATGGGAATACATTACTCACTTGTTGCATGCCATTTTGCAACTTGCTTTGCCACTAGATGAGTGATGTGCCTGCGAGTCGAAGCGATGCAAATTTTATTTGAGTTGTCTCATCCTTGATTTGTGGCACACTGCAATAAACTTCCATCTGTCCGACCTAGCTATCAAGCTTCTCTGCATTGAATTCACCATCATACATGGGTTATTCAAATTTCACATCAATCTTAAGTAAAGGCATATCATTTTTATGTTTATGGGAATGTTTACTTGCGATGGATTTGGAACTTGTACTTGGAGAAGAAGAAGTTGATGGAGAAGAAGGAGGTGAAGGAGGAGTTTTAGGAGGATCCTATCCTTCTTCACTTTTGGCCTTTGAAGATTCACCTAGAATCGGTCTCTTCCAATCCAAGTAGTCATCATATAGAACCTTTACCATCTCCGACATGGCGAAGAAGGTCTTTTGAAACTCTTTCTCATCATGAGAAAGTCCCTCTTATGATGCCATATTCTCACTTTGAGAAGTTCTCTTTCTCAATCCAATATAGAGATTATCTTCAACAAGATCTCCTTCACCACGATTCAACTTTTCCCTGATAATCATACAAACTCAAAAACCAACCGTCAACCACCTTTGATACCACTTGATACGAAAATATCTTTTAAAGACTATGGTTAATTTTTTAAAGCATGAGTTCATTAACCATTTAGGAATTGAAGAAAGAGGAAGAATTAATGACGTAACATGGAATCCATAATAAGATATACATATTTAGAAATAAGCACAAAGAATCAACAAACATAACAACAAAAGTTGTTAACGGAGTTCGACAATATCGCCTATGTCTCTAGGCCTTTATCTCAGTGGGTGAGGCTTTCTTATTTATCTTCAAAGCTTCAAGAGTACATCAAAAAAATTTCAAATGGATTACAAACTAGTCTGGATGTGTTTTGCTAGACCTCAAGAACCCAACACAACTGACGACACTGAAAACGGATGAACGAAGCTCCCAGAAATGGCCTGCAAAGTTTCTCTCCTCAATAGCTTCCCTACATAAAAGTGGATTTGACTATCAAATTCCTCAACATTTCTCCTTCTTTGAACCTCCCTAAGGTTTCCAAGAACCTCTAGTTTATATAGGTTTGAAGTTGGTAACAACCTCCCAACTTCCCCCCAAGATCTGGCCTCAAAAATGGCTCCAGATCCTCCAAAAATGGACAAAATCTCCCAAAACAAGCTTAAAAATCATATAATATATTTTTTAAAACCCAAATTTGGGCACAGCCCCCCTAACTTTGGCCCTTGGTCCTATGGAGTTGTTCCATGTGGTCGAGGGATGGCGCACTCCTAGACCTTATCCCCCTAAACTTGGCCCTAGTCATGTGGCTTGGGCATATGGCCCTGCTCTAAACCTCCACGCGCCCCTCCATCCGCGGGCTCCTGGTCTCTAGCCCCTGGTCAGTCGGGGCTGGTCCTCGCCGACCGAGGCTTATCCCAAAATTCCCACCACCGTCACTTTAAAACAAAAATGGGCCATGACCATAGCAAGTAACACGTGTAGGAGGCTTAATTAGCGTTGGTTGTTAAGTTGTTGCCCCTGTTCGGAGGTCGCGGGTTTGATTCCCCTAGTGGCGAAACAAACCTTTTACCCAACCAACCTTGGGAAAATCCACGATGCCACATCACACCCTATGATTGGGCCATGTGTCACCATAGGATTGGCTCGTACTGTGGACGCAATGACCCAGTCACCTGCCACATCATCCACCGTACATCCCTTGCATCTGCCACATGTCACTTCCATGTCACCATGTCGTACTACCACGTGTCATTCCGTAATGCCATGTATGTCATCGTACATTCTAATCACCCTGCCACGTGTCACTACCACATCATCCTGTTGTACGTCCAAGTGTCATCCATACAAACACGTTTCATCCTGTCATTGGGCCATGTCATTGTATGGACTGTCACATGTCATTCGTACGATAAAACATGTCAAATCTGTACAATTCCAACTTAGCTCGAAAGTGTTGAAATCAAGTGACATGTGTCACCTCCTAGTGAAGCCACATCAACATGCTGATGTCATCCTGACGTCACCGATCATACCTGCTGATATCAACTTTGAATTTGACCTAGTGGACTTTTTACCTGTTTTAGGATTTTGGTCAGAACGTGATAACTTTCACATACAATGTCTGTTTGAGGAAAAAAATATATGGCTAGAATCAACGTGACAAGACAGATGTAATGGCGTTGGTTTTGTCTGATTCCCAGAAATCTGATTTTTAGGCCTTCCTGGACCCATGTTGGTTCCTAGATCCATTTTGGATCAGAGTACAACCTAATTTTTGAACAATGTACAAAGACACAAGAAGAGATAGAGGACATGGAATCTGTTCCCTATGCTAATTTTTTTGGTATTATGATGTATGCGATGGTATGCACTCGACTAGACATTGCTCTTACAGTGGGAGTATTGAGAAGATACATGTCAACTCTAGGGAAAGAGCACTTGACAACTGTCAAGAGAGTGTCGACGTATTTGTGTGGAAAAAAAGATTATGTTATATGCTACCAAGGGAAGCCTAAAGTTGACAATGAAGTGAATGTACATGGCTTTGTCGATGCCAACTGGGTTGGAGATATAGATCGACGAAGGTCAAGCAATGGATATATGTTGAAGATGTTTGGTGGAGCAACTAGCTGGATGAGTAAGTGAGAGGCGGTCGTAGCCTTGTCAACAACAAAAGTTGAATACGTGGTAGACACTCATGGAAGCAAAGAAGTAGTATGGTTGCATCGATTATGTTTATACATTAGGTTTGAGTAGAGAGATATGAAGATAAATTGTGACATTCAAAATGTAATGTGTTTGTCAAAGAACCCAACGTACCATTCTAGGATGAAGCATATTGATGTACAATACCATTTTGTGAGAGCCATGGTGGAAAGTAACAAGGTGCTACTAGAAAAAGTGGACACATTGGAAAACATAAAAGATTCTTTGACCAAGTATGTGTGTGCTATGAATTTATCTTGGTGTAGAGAAGCAATGGGATTTGTTTCCCTCGGTCGGTGAACCAAAATTCAGAAATTGTTCCTACAAAGAAGACAAAAAGTGGGAGAATGTTCGGAATGTTATATTCTTTACAGTGAAAGAAAAATCAACCGAATAAAAAGTCGAGGTGGATAGACTGGAAAAAGAATTGGCTATGGGTCAAGTCGAGTCGATGGTTAAGTCGAGGTCGAAGTGATCGACTGGAAAGTAGAAAGATTAACCAATAAGAGGTGAAAAGAAGGTCAAGTGAAAACTGACTAGAGATTGATCAGAGGCCAACTAGTTCGCGGTTGACTAGAGACTGAGTGAAGGTTGACTGGGTAGTCAACTGGTGTTCAGCGGGAAGTCAATTGTAACAAAATCCTAAGGTTCGTGGGATTGTAGCCAATCATCTTCATGTATTTGTAACTGATTCTTGGGCATCAATATTTAGGGCTTTTCCTACTGTAAATCCCATAAATAAGGTGTCGTGTAATACTATAGAAGGTGACTTGAAACTCTCAGTTGAGAGGTGTGTAAGGGTCATGTAGATGCAAGTTGGATTAGTTTCAGGGTTATTCTTGTGTAAAAAAAAAGAGAGTATGATGAGGATTATGTCTTAGGTGTAGACCAAGGTTAGTCATGTAACTCTTTATTCAATGAATGAATAAGACAATAAGAGATCAAGACCCTCAAGGAATGCTGGTTTTCTCGGTTTTGGGTTTCCAAGGTAAAATATTTGTGTATTGTGTGATTGTCATTGTTTATTTTTGTTTGAATTTGTATTCACTTTCTTGGTTGTTTTAATGTGTCTTTATTTCTCATCAATATCAGAGTTTTTAGCCAATGTTTTTTTGATAAATTTTCCCAATCTTTTAACACTCAAAATATTCACAAAAATAGTAACTTGAAAGTGTTTTCCTTGTAGTGGATATCATGGTTGTAAGGATATCTGTTGGCTCCTTGGTTTATACAAGAAATTATTTCAAGAGTATTTTGTCATGTTATGTGTCCTTCATAAATTAAAAGTCATTAATTTCCTAGGTTTGGCCTTATAGTTTTAGGTTTCCTACCATTTATAGTCAATGTTTTGTTTGGGTAGGTGCCTTTTTGCTTCTTTAAATTTATTCACTTTTAATTCTAAATTTGATATTATTTTATTGTTTTCTTCTTTTTTCCTTTTCCCTACTCACTATTGGTTCCTATTCATTTCCATGTGGCTTGTAATTGCTTGAATTACATCATTGTAGATCTTTAGATTTGTTGTCCAAAGATGTGCTATGATACTATATAGTAGCCTTATGATGATCCATTCAATCCTTTGAGGTGTGGACTTCAGGGAATTCAAAGGAGATTATGATTTTGACAAGATTCAAACTAAGAAAGAACCAAAGAATCTAGTGTTTGAGCTGAGGAATGAAGAATATGATTAAGATGAGTTGACTAAATCAGATGAAAAGGATGATCAAATGACTTTGATTATAAGTAGGTATGAATTAGTAAGAAACCAACTGAAAGGTATATTCCGCTTGATTTCCATTCTACATTTGTTTTATCTGCCACTAAAAGGATCCCAAGTTGGCCAGGGAGGTAGTTGACTCGACAGAGGGTAAAATCTGGAAGGAATCCACGGTTAAAGAAATGAAATCCTTGTACAAGAATGAGACATGGGATTTGGTTAAGCTACCTAATGGAAGAAAAACCATAGGTAGAAAGTGGCTGTTCAAGAAAAAGTTGAATGAAATAGGTCAATTCAATAAATTCAAAGCTCAAATGGTAGTGAAAGGGTATTTCCAAGTCGAGGGAGTCAAATTCAGTGATGTTTTTTCCCTTGTTGTAAAATTATATTCCATTAGGGTACTAATGTCTTTGGCAACAACATTTGATCTTAAGATACAACAAATGGATGTGAAGACAATGTTCTTTCATGGGGACCTAGAAGAAGAAATATACATGAAACAACTTGAACGATTCATAGTAAAGGGAAAGAAATAGCTAGTGTGCAAATTGAAAAGATCCCTTCATGGTCTAAAGAAATCACCAAGGATGTGGTACCAAAAGTTTGACACATAAATCCTTATTTTGGGATTTGTGAGAAGACATTTTATTTGTTATATATATTCCAAGGAAGAAGGTGGTTAGTTCACGTATGTAGCTTTATATGTTGATGAAATGTTGCTTGTCAGAAACAAAATGGACGATATAAAAGAGGTGAAGACTCAATTGTCCTCCAAGTTCGACATGAAGGATCTCGTTGCATCGAATTTCATTATGGGAATGGATATCAAGAGAGATCAAGAAATTAGAAATCTTTGGTTGAACCAAAGGAAGTATATTGAAACAATCTTAAAGAGTTTAAACATGTAGGATTGCAAACTAGTCAAGGTACCAATTCTCGTGAGAGTACAACCTAATTTTTGAACAATGTCCAAAGACACAAGAAGAGATAGAGGACATGTCATGTGTTCCCTATGATAATGTTTTTGGTATTATGATTTATGCGATGATATGTACTTGACTAGACATTTCTCTTACAGTGGGAGTATTGAGAAGATACATGTCGACTCTAAGGAAAGAGCATTGGACAACTGTCAAGAGAGTGTTGAGGTATTTGTGTGCAAAACAATATTATGTTATATGCTACCAAGGGAAGCCTAAAGTTGAAAATGAAGTGAATGTACATGTCTTTGTCGATGCCAATTGGGTTGGAGATCTAGATCGACGAAGGTCAACCAATGGATATGTGTTCAAGATGATCGGTGGAGGGACTAGCTAGATGAGTAAGTGAGAAGCGGTTGTAGCCTTGTCAAAAATAGAATTTGAATACATGGTTGCCACTCATGGAAGAAAAGAAGCAGTATGGTTGCATCGACTGTGTTTAGAGATTGGGTTTGAGTAGAGAGATATGAAGATAAATTGTGACATTCAAAGTGTAATTTTTCTGGCAAAGAACCCAACGTACCATTCTGAGATGAAGCATATTGGTGTACAATACCATTTCATGAGAGACATGGTGGAAAGTAACAAGGTGCTTCTAGAGAAAGTGGACACATTAGAAACCATAGAAGACTCTTTCACCAATTCTGTGAGTGCTATGAATTTCTTTTGGTGTAGAGAAGCAATGGGATTTGTTTCCCTAGGTCGGTGAACCAAAATTTAGAAGTTGTTCCTACAAAGGAGACAACAAGTGGGAGAAGGTTGGGAATGTTATATTATTTGCAGTGAAAGAAAAATTAATCGAATGGAAAGTCAAGGTTGATAGACTGGAATAATAATTGATTCATGGGTCAAGTCAAGTCGATGGTTAAGTCGAGGTCGAAGTGATTCACTAGAAATTCAAAATATTAACTGATAGGAGGTCAAAAGAAGGTCAAGTGACAACCGACTAGATATTGATCAGAGGTCAACTAGTTCACGGTTGACTGGAGACTGAGTGAAGGTTGACTGGGTAGTCAACTGGTGTTCAGTGAGAAGTCAACTGTAACAAAATCATGAGATTCATGGGATTGTAACCAATCATCTTCATGGATTTGTAACCGATTCTTTGGCGGCATCAATATTTAGGGGTTTTCCTACTATAAATCCTATAAATAAGGTGTCATGTAATACTATAGAAAGTGATTTGAAACTCTCAGTTGAGAGGTGTGTAAGGGTCATGTAAATGCAAGTTGTATTAGTTGCAGGGTTATTCTTGTGTAAAAAAAAAGAGTATGATGAGGATTATGTCTTAGGTGTAGACCAATGTTAGTCATGTAACTCTTTATTCAATGAATGAATAAGACAATAAGAGATCAAGCACTCAAGGAATGTTGGTTTTCCTGGTTTTGGGTTTCCAAGGTAAAATCTCTATGTTATGTGTGATTGTCATTGTTTATTTTTGTTTGAATTTGTCTTCACTTTCTTGGTTGTTTTAGTGTGTCTTTATTTCTCATCAATAACAGAGTTTTTAGTAGATGTTTTTTTGTTAAATTTTCCCAATCTTTTAACACTAAAAATATTCACAAAAATGGTAACTTGAAAGTGTTTTCCTTGTAGTGGGTATCATGGTTGTAATGATATTTGTTGGTTCCTTGTTTTATCCAAGAAATTATTCCAAAAGTATTTTGTCATGTTATGTGTCCTTCATAAATTAGAAGTCATTAATTTCCTAGGTTTGGCCTTATAGTTTTGGGTTTCCTACCATTTCTAGTCAATTTTTTGTTTAGGTATGTGCCTTTTTGCTTCTTTCAATTTATTCACTTTTAATTCTAAATTTGATATTCTTTTTTTTTTTCTTCTATTTTTCTTTTCCCTACTCACTATTGGTTCCTATATCATTTCCATGTGGCTTGTAATTGCTTGAACTACATCGTTGTAGATCTTTAGATTTGATGTCCAAAGATGTGCTATGATACTATATAATAGTCTTATGATGATCCATTCAATCCTTTTCTTTTCGATAATGTCGAATCAAGTTGTTTGAAGGCCTATTGAAACTTGATATTATAGAGGATCATAGTTTCTCATAGTAATTAAGCAAGTTCTCTAGGATGTGCAAAGGTTGAGGGTTTTTGTGCTAGTTAAAGTAGACTTAATTTTTGTGTCTACATCCGTACTTGTCTTCATTGTTTCCTCTCTTTCAAACATCAATTACCATGTCTTTTATTCTTTCCTAAGTGTGCCCTTGAACATGGCCTGCTTATTTTTTTTCATGATTCCCATAATAGTTGTATGAGAAAAATATGATATTCTCCATTTGTACTACAATCAAATAGTGGTATTCCTATCATATATGTATTTTTCATTTCCTTGTTTCAAGTCATTCTAGTGTTTATCTCTATCTTCTTCCTTGAGGTCCTCCTCCTAATTTTGTGTCATAGGGTTATTCATATTCTAGTTGGTATTCACTTTGTGATCATTCATTTAAGTCTTCCTCTTTGGCTTCTACATAGTCAATGGTTTGACTTCGGTCTAAGGTCTGTCATGGTGGCATGTATTATCCCCCAAATGTTGGCTACTTAAAAGTCACAACTATCTTAATTTTATTTTTGATCATATAATTCATCCATAGCAACACAACAATTTCATAGAAAAATTATGAATTCATCTATTCCATTAACATTTAATCCAATGAAAATTTTAGGGATCCATACTTATCTTAAAGTGTATAAACTTTGACAAACTTTAATACATCTTGAAATATGAACTATAAAATGTTTGCTGATATTTTTGTAAAAATATTCAAATTTGTAAGGATTTATATAGTTTTTAGAAAATTTTGGCGATTGTTATACTAAAATAAATTTATCCTATATAATTTGGGAAAATAGTTTTTAAAAAAAGAAAAAATTGGTAAAAAAAAAAATTAGAAAAAAAAATGAAAAATTTAAACCCTAAAATTTTCCTTTATTTGATCAAAATCAAAATGAAAAATACCATAACATTTGACACTTCACCATTCTAGTAAAAAAAACCTTAAGACCGAAGAAAAATCCCAATCAACAATCATAATATTAATTATTCACTAACACTATGCACATATTAGCTCCTTCTATTCTCTAACAACCAAAAATGCACCTAACATTATATATATATATATATATATATATATATATATATATATATATATAAGAGAGAGTTTATGTCTTTAGTCATCCGATGAGTGGGAAAGCACAATTTTTGTTTGTTGCTTCTTATAAAAAAAAAAATGGGTATTTACAATAAAAGAAGTGAGATAGTTTAACCTCAAAACCATTTATGTTTTTTATCTTTCCATGACTAGTAGTGATCGCATATGGTTCAGCCTCTTCATCATACTCTATGGGAACATGACATATTTTCCTTAGTATCTTGAAGTCCCTGTTTCTCATTGCTAATAATATAAATAATTGTGCAACTAGGACACTAAGGGGATTTATGCCAATCTCTCAATTGTGGCCTTTTCATCTTTGTGTTTGGAACGACCTTTTGAACCTAACTATCATATTTCCCTTTTCCTATCATTTGAGACAAAACCTTTTGCCCTCCTATATTGCCATCAAACTCGACTTTTTCAATCCGACCACTTTAATTTATCCTTTGAATATTCTTTATTGGTATCGACTTCATGATTACCCAATTTTTGAATTGGCCATCTTTCCAAAGCTCAAAAAATATTCAACCTTTGAATATTCTTTATTGGTGTCGATTTCATGATTACCCAATTTTTGAATTGGCCATCTTTCTTTCCAAATATAAAAAAAAAAAAAATCAATCATAAGCATAGAGAAATTTAAATAGTTGAAAAAAAAAATTAGAAAAAAAAAATTAAAAATATAATATGAAAATAAAAATGGACAAAACTAAATGGTATCAAATAGAGGATTTAATGATGAAAAAATGTATAAATCATGTTGAAGGTGAATTCTAAAGTTCAATATCAAACTAAAAATGAATTTTTACGAAAAAAATTAGTATGTATTGAGCTTGAGCATATTTGCATTGAATCAAAGAAGAACATATATGTTGTACAAACATATTCTCATTAAATCCCACTGTATCAAATAATCCCTAGAAGTAGTATGTATTCCATTGTATGTTTCCAAATGCATCTAATTTTTGAAGGTAAAATGAAGGAAATAAGACCCATGAAGAACATTTAGTTGAAGGCAGTGTAGGGAATGAAATAAAATTATAACTATAGGAATCCACATATAAAGTAGATTACTACAACTATTCCTTTCCCAATTTGTCTACATTACATTCAATCCATTCAATTCCTCTACATTACATTTAATTCATTCAATTCCTCTATGAAAACTATATTATGATTCATTCTATACAAAAGTGTAATCAAAGAAAAGAGGTAGTCATTCATGTTTCATTAGGTTTTTCTCTACGAACTACCTCAAGCACACCAATGTTGACATTGGTATATGAGTTATGATAGAAATTAGTTGTAACTAGGACATGATTGTCTATGAGTTGAAAAATCTTACAACCATTGACCCATGTGAAAGTAATCAACAATCTTCTACTCATCTTCTATGAGTAACATTGTATGATGATTTCTTTAGAATGCCATTAATTCTTCTTCATGTGTAGTGGGTGAGGATAAGTTTGGCTTTAGTTTGAATTTATAGGGATGAGATTCAATAATGAGGGGAATGGAGCTATCTAATCTTATAGTGAACTTTCCTTCCATTTTTAGAATCCAATAATATAGAAAGTTAGATTTCCTGTTGATCCAAAAGTTGATCACATTTTTGACAATTTGGATTGATTCGACCTTGAGTAAAATCCTTGAGGACATTGTTTCACTATGCATAGATCTTGGATCCAGGTAGAACTCTACTCATGCTTGATTTTTTTGTTGGAATCTTATTATATGTGTGGATTAAAAGAATGTCCATTTATACAAGATTAGTTTTCTATGTAAATTTACAAATATACAAACCTGATAATAGAGAAAGAAAGAGGAAAGATTGATGTAGAGTTTAAGGGCATCGACATTGAACCAGTTGAATCAAGTCATGAAAAGATTGAACGAAATCCCAATTTCCCTCCTAGGAAATATGAACCTACTTGGAAATAGGAGATAATTTTTAAACACTTCTAATTATGAAATTTGAGTCATCACAACTTCGGTTTGATTGGATGGCAACTACAAGATGTGAAATCCATGTTTAGTCTTGTGATGCCGAAGTGTTTCCACTTGTCAAACTTCTTAGTTTGGTGTTTGTTAGTTACTAAGGACTAAATAATGATTGGGAATCATGGATTTAGACTGTTTACTTAAGTCACATTCTTTTTATAATGATGTTTGATTATTAATGTTTACCATTGACCTCAAGCCTCACTATGCAAAGCATGCATTCTTCTCAACTTGACTAATACCACTCAATAATATGATGGTTAGCAATAATGAGTAATGAGGTATCACATGTCTATATTTGATATGCTTGCTAACTCAATTGAGGGGGTTCATTTAATTACTCCCCCACCCCTATTATCTTGAGTAACAACTAGGAATGAAGGAAAGGGAAGCCATGTATCCTCTCATGCACTCTCAATTTAAAAGATCAAGATGACAGTGGAAATTTCCTCTCTAAAACATGGGATTGACATACATAAATATCCATTGTGATCATACATTTGCTAATCGAAATCAATGTAGAAATCCTCTAGGAGGAGCATGGTGGGAGAAGTAGAAGTAGAAGGTGTTATATGCATGGAGTCTTGGCCATATCTATTTTCAAACACTCTTATTATTTTACTCAAAGGTGATAATGTGACATCGATATATTCCATAAAATAATATAAATTAACTTCTACATCACACTTAATTCACGGGCTAGATCCTCAATTGAGTGTTAACTTAACCCTTGATCAACTTCATTGAAGTGGAATAAACCCTTGATAGAGGAATTTTACTAATCATTATTTGAGGTTTTAAGGCCTTGATCAAGGGATATAAAATCATCTCAATGGAGGGTCTTATTACACAATTTTCACCTTCTCCTCTTAAAAAATGTGCCACAAAACTTCATGGATTCACCCTCCTTTGAAAGTGTCGATGAGTGGATTTTCATTGATCATCAGATCTACAAAACCTCAATTCCAAGTTATGTGATAAAGTGATGATATACATATATGTGTTTAGTAAGACCATGGAATACTTTTTTTTGTCATAGAAATCACAAAACCGTTGTCACAAAAACAATAGCATAGTCATACTATGTTCATACTTTAAAGGTTGATGCCAAGTATTATTCCTATGCTGTTAACAAGGAACCATTGGTTTCTTCTTTGAAGACCATGAAATAATATTATTAACACCTTTTGGAGTGCTAAGCTTATTCAACTAACAAAACCCTAAATATGCATACAGAAACACAAAAACTACCCTTAGATCTACTTTATAAATGATTAAAACAAGTATTTAATTATTGCATGCACTTCTCTTGGCCATGGCGAGCATGTGGGTAGGCATGGGAGTGAAAAAACTCAATGATCTTCCACTTTGAAGTACTATCAACTTTGATACAATGATAAATGCATGATAAATGAGTGGCGATATAATATAACATGATATCTAACAACCCAATAATGCTATAATATAGTTCCCAATGGGAGAGGTTAGTTAATGCATTCCATCACTTCACTCCTCCTATAATTCATTTGTTACATTGAAACCCATTATGTTGCTAAGACATTAATTTCCATCTTCCCAATAAATTAATAAATGATCGACAAAGTATGAGAAAAACTATGAATGTGATCTAATACAATAATACCCAAACACACACCCCCTCCCCCAACTCATATTGTTGACTCACCATTGAGTTAATTCATGGTTGACGAGTATCATCTAAAAACAAAAGCATAAATGTTACAACCATCCACAATGGAATAATCTTCTCCTCTCCTCGATCTCTAATATAAAGGTGCAACTCACACATCCAATCATTATAACCAATATTGTATACTTGTAATAAAAGATAAACTCAATCAAATGCAAACTTGATTCTCAAAACTATTGGCCATCATATGTATCCACAACTACCAAAAGAAAACCATCTACCAAAAAGATAATGCAATCATGAAGGTGATCAATCTCCATGACTACACTCATGGGAAATCGTCCACAATGGAGGAACCAAATAAAGTTTATAATTGACACAAGGTGCATTAAATGTATTGTGCTCGTCACACCAATAAAATATAATCTCACAATAACTATTACTTCATGGAATCAATCTCCACATAGAGGCGAAGTGTTTCAATCCATTGCCATCACTTGCACTACATGAATGGAAAGCTAAAACCAAACTTGCTAAAATTATGATGTAAAATAGTTTAAACGCAATTAGAATTCTAAACCACCAATCCATCTACCCATCTAAATCCATACATTCCCTTGACCTCACATATAAGTCTTAAAAGATCATCTCCACTTAACTACAGGAAAGAAACAACATGTCACTAAATGGACAAGCTTAGACTCATCTTATATCATAGCCATGATGGAGGCAATTGCCATGTTCTGTGCATCATGGTGTGAA